>ML777349.1:601686-655292 GCA_009831015.1 Picea engelmannii
GATTAATTTACAAATCAGCTAAAAATAGCAAAATCCGCTAAAAATAGCAAAAATAGGGATCGTCAGACGTAGTTGTCGTATCTGACGCACCCACACACACACACATGCAAAGAATATAACACATACCCAACACCTATCCTTCTCATTAGGTACCTAATGTAAAATAAGAATATAAACAACATGGACAACAAGAGGCTCCCAAAATTTGATTCAAACTCTATCCAAAACCACCAACAACTCAAGTGGGGATGGAATAAATATGTTGAATCTTGGTTAAATCATTGGGGAATACAATAAGTCATCATGCAGAATACCGACAATATTAAAAATATTATCATATCTAAATTTAAGGATAATATGTGCCGTGATAAAGAATTAGAGGATAAGAGAAAATTAAGATACTGCAAGAATTGTCATTGAGTGTACAAAGAATGTTAGTGCATGTGTTTAGGGTTTCTTCCACCTCTTTAACCTTGGATGTTCCTAGAAATTACAAGACCACTATGGGGATTTTTTTTTTCCATACAACACCTCTTAGGATGCCATTTTGGTAGCACTATGATAGGTGGTATTGTTCCACCATTTAGAAATAGGTATCCATTGAACCCACTATGCATACATTTATATGGAAAAACATCTCAAATAGGTTTTGAGACACTTATTAACCAATTATGTCTAAGAATCCATTCGAGGACGATATGACATGCTCATTTTCAATTAGGCACCTTGTAGTTTAAACAAATACTACAAAAACATATTGGTGGATGTAGGATCATGATTTGACGCAATTGAATTATAAGTGCTATGTAGTTTAAAAACATTGTTCATGAAGACTTATGCATTTGTTGGGGTTTTGAAGGGGTGTTTTATGGCACACAAGTGAGCATATTTTGAAAGGTAGTTAACAACCACCATGATGATCGATTTGTTTCTTTCTTTAGGTAGCCCCACAATAAAATCCATTGAAATGTCTATACAAAGTGTCGCATGCATATGTAAATGTTGTAATGGTCCTAAAGGCTTCACTGTTTCACCCTTGTTTCTTTGGCATGTGTCACATTCTTCCACAAATATGTGGATCTCATTCTTCAAGCCATCCCAAAAAAATGGCTTTGAACTCTACAATTCATCCCTACCACTTTCTTCAAGAAGGACACATGAAATATTGGGCATATATTATAGTGGGCTAGGAGAGACAACTTGTAAGCAAAATATGTTATATGATTTAGTATTAGATAGAAGGATCCATAAAACTTAGGTGACATTCTTTAATGGCTCTACTCCTTGAGTAATGTTTAGTTATATGGTTGGATATGTAGGAACACTTGATCCACTTATTCAAAGTGGTTTTTAGGTCAATGCAAATTGGCATGTTGCTTCACTTTGTTACGAGACAATACAGAATTGTCCTTGAGTGTACAAAGAAAATTAGTGCATATGTTCAAGGTTTCTTCCACCTCTTGAAGCTTGGATGTGCCTAGCAATTAAAAGACCACTATGGGGATTTTTTCCATAAACCACATCTTAGGATGCCATTTTTGTAGCACTGTGATATATGGTATTATACCACCATTCAAAAAGAGCTATCCATTGAACCCACTATGCATACCTTTATGAGGAAAAACATATCAAATACGTTTTGAGACACTTATTGACCATTTATGTCTAACCATATATTTGAGGATGATATGCCATGCTCATTTTCAATTAGGCGCCTTGTAGTTTAAACAAATCCTACCAAAAGTTGTTGGTGAATGTAGGATCATGATTTGACACAATTGAATTAGACATGCCATGTAGTTTAAAAGCATCGTCCATGAAGACTTATGCAACTATTGAGGATTTTAAGGGGTATTTTATGTCACACATGAGAATATTTGGAAAAGTGGTTAACAACCACCATGATGACCGATTTTTTATCTTGATTTAGGTATCCCCACAATCAAATCCATTGAAATGTTTGTCCAAAGTGTGGTAGGAATATGTAAATCTTGTAATGGTCCTAGAGGCTTCATTGTTTCACCCTTGTTCATTTGGCATGTGTCACATTTTTCCACAAAGGTGTGGATCTCATTCTTCAATCCAACCCAATAAAGTGGCTTTGAACTCTATCATTTGTCCCTACCACTTTCTTCAAGAAGGACACCTGAAATATTGGGCATATCTTATAGTAGGATAGGAGAGCCAACTTGTAAGCAAAATGTCCAATATGTTTGTGTATTAGATATGATCCATAAAAAATAGGTAAATTTTTTTTATGGCTCTACTCCTTGAGTGATGTCTACTTATATTGTTGGATATGAAGGAGCATTTGATCCCCTTCTTCAAAGTGGTGCTTAGATCAATGAAAATTGTCATGTTGCTTCACTCTATTATGAGCCAATACCAAATTGTCCTTGAGTGTACAAATAACATCAACACATGTTTTTAGGGTATCTTCCTCCTCTTGAACCTTGGATGTTCATAGCAATTACAAGAAAACTATGGGGATTTTTTTTCATAGACCATCTCTTAGGATGTTGTTTTGGTAGCACTATGATAGGTGGTATTGTACCAACATTCAACAAGAGGTAGCCATTGAACCCACTGTGCATACCTTTACAAGGAAAAACATCTCAAATAGGTTTTGAGACACTTATTTACCACTTATGTATAACCATGTGTTTGAGGATGATGTGCCATTCTAATTTTAAATTAGTCACCTTGTAGTTTAAACTACTCCTACCAAAAGTTGTTGGTGAATGTAGGATCATGATTTGACACAATTGAATAAGACATGCCATGTAGTTTAAAATAATTTTCCATGAATACTTATGCAATTGTTGAGGCTTTGAAGGGGTGTTTTATGGCACACAATTGAGCATATTTGGAAAGGTGGTTAACAACCACCATGATGACCCATTGTTTTTTTTCTTTAGATAGCCCGACAATAAAATCCATTGAAAATTCAGTCCAAAGTGTGGCATGAATCTGCAAAGATTGTAATGGTCCTAGAGGCTTCACTATTTCACCCTTGTTCCTTTGGAATGTATCACATTCTTCCACAAAGGTGTAGATATCATTCTTTAATCCATCCAAAATGAATGAAAACATAATCCATTCATATGTTTTTTTAAACCCTGAGTGATCCACTATGAGAGACTAATGTAAATCAATTAAAACTCATGACTTGAATATTGGATTTTGGACCAAAAATATACACCATTTATATGGCAAAGCACCATTCTACCAAATGTAGCCCATATGTGTATCTGGGTATACCTAGAGCTATTGGAAAAGATGACCACTTTTGGCATCAACCAACCATTCTTGATGTATCTCCTCTATCCAATCAAGCATTGGTAAAGATAAAGAAAATATGGAACCTTCCTCCTCATACTTCCTAGATAAAGCATTAGTTAATCATCCACCACCATTTTCTCCTTTCCCTTCTTGTATATGATCTCATGATTGTAGCCTAACATTTTGGTGACCCACGTTTTCTAATCTTGTGAAGACAACCTTTACTCCAAGAATTATTTCAAGTACATTTCAAACTACAACATTCTGTCTGAATCTAATAATGACACCTAATCAGGGAAGGATTCGATGTATCAACTATATGAACAATAACCATCATTTTTGTTTCATAGGTTGATTTGCACAAGTTTTTATCAAAAATTTCTTTACTAGTGAATGCCAAGTGGAATCTCTCTTGCATTAACACTACTCCACTAACTTTTCTTGATTCATCACATTCCAAGATGAAATTATTATTGAAGTCGAACATTATTAGGATAGGAGTAGTACACATAGCTTCTTTTAAATCCTGAAATTCCTATTCTATAGAAAAATTCTAGCCAAATGAATTTTACTTAAGAAAGATAGTGAGGGGGACTGCAATTTTACCATAGTTCTGCATAAACTTCATATAGTAACCAATGAGGCCAAGGAATCCATGTAAACTTTTGAAATTATTTAGGCATGGCCAGTATTTCATTGCCTCAATTTTATTAGGATTAACATGTACTCCATCTTGACTTGCAATGTGACCAAAATATTCCATTTTTGATGCACAAAAAGCACCTTTGGAACATTTGATGAATAATCAATGATTCTAGAGGATTGTTTAGGATTGATCCACATGTGCCACATGTGTCTCCCAATTTTTTATATAGATCAAGATATCATCAAAGAAGAAAAGGATAAAATGGTGCAAAAGGGGTCAAAAGATTTTTTTCATGAGACTGAAAAAGTGGATGGTCCATTGCTAAGACCATAAGGAATCACTAGGAACTTGTAATGGCCTTATGTATGCGGAAATAAATTTTAGGAGTATCTATTTACTTCATTATAAATTGGTGATAACTCGAACGGAGATCAAGTTTAGTGAATATTTGTTCTCTATGTATTTTGTTGGACCTTGACCAAATTTTGGTAGATCCTTGGTCAAAGTTTGACCTATTTTGGGACTTCAACAACCTATTGAAGACAGATTGCAACACGAAGAAGAGATCACAGTTTCTCAGCCCATTTTTTGGATTTGGGAATATGTAAAGGGTATGGGATGTCATCCCATGGGTTTACCCATGTTTAGGTCTATTTTGTAAAGTATAAATAAGTATCTAGGTGATATAAGTAGGATGGACGATAAGCTAAGTGATAAGTGTAAGTTTGGTTTGTAGATGCTCTGTGCATATTGTGAGAAACTATAGAGCTAAGTGCAAGTGGTTGTAACAAACTGTGAAAGGATTTGTGCTGGACCTAGCTCGGGGAAGGAGGATCTGTCGAGGCGTGCGCAGATCTCCTATCCTATGCGAAGTAGGGTTTTTGTGGCTCTATGCATGTAGGTGACTGATTGAAGCTAGTAAATAAGAAGAGTTGTTCGATGTAGCCCTAGGGTGGGGGTGAACCACGTAAATACTGTGTTATTCTTCTTTGTGCGATGTGTTGGTGTATTTATGTGTTATTTTCTAAGTTCTTGATCTAGATAGATAGATAGATCTGTTTATGCTTTGTGCTTATGATGAATCTGGATGTTAGATCTGATATAGGTGAATGTGCTTAGTGCTTGAATCTACCATATCTAATCCATTCCTTTATGCCAAGTGCTTAAATACATTAGATTTGGGTGAATGTTGCGATGCTTTGTTTTCTCTCCGAAATAGATATTGGTTAAATAATGATGAACTAACGGTGCTAAGTGATCTGTTAAGTATTATAATCACATATCTGTGTCCCAACTAAGGTTGCAGACACCTCAGTCCTGAAACCACCCCTGCCTCTACCTCAGGTGATACTTCATATGCTTCAGAGGTGTTGTCGAAAGGGCCAGTAGTTAGGGTTTTGTTGGTGCGTTGTTGTAGCATTGAACCCTAGGTCTGCCCCTGTGCCAACAAATGGTTTCGTTGTCAGGACCTGAAACTGTGATTGCTGGGAACTGAGGAAGAATAAGCTTTGTGCAAAGATCCGACCTGAAATTGTGAAATATCTTTGTGTAGATATGTTGTTCTAGTGCACAGTACTCTACTTAGTTTGACAAGCTCTGTGCCAAGAAAATAAACCTGATCTGAAGAAAAGAGGTAAGATCTGAAAGATTTGTGCTCTGAGAAAGGAAAAAGTGAGACTTTTTTATTAAAAGAGGTAATATCTGAAAGATCTGTGCTCTGATAAAGGTAAAAATATTGAAAAGTTATAGATCTAAAAGCTTTGTGCTCTGTAGAAGTAAGATAAGTGGAAATTTTTGTTTCAAGAGTATGGATCTAGGTATGTTTGATAGATTCTATCATAGCTTGAAAACTAGGGTATTAATAGATGAAAGAAGATTTGATATGAGTATATATGATAAGAATAGTGAAAAATATGTTATACCTATTTATAGAAAGAATGTTTGGACTAATAAGTGTATGTAGGACCCTAGAAAGAAATGTTTGCAGGTTAGCTACCATGATCCTAGCACACATTACAGGAAAGGATAGAGATCATTTAAAATAAAGAGAAGATTAACCCTCTATTACAGTTGCAGAAGACCGAGACATCTTGCTAAGGAATGCCATGGGAGAAGACCTAGTTGTCTTTGTTGTAAAGCTATGAACCATGAAGTATTGGATTGCCCTAGAATGATTGCTAAGGTTTAAAGAATGAATGTGAACCAAGAAAACCCTAAGGTAGATCCAAAATCCAATATTATGATAGAACCCTAGAAAGAATCAGAAAAAATATTGCTACATATGAAAGAAACCCTGAATGACCACAGACATGTCAGGTTATCAGAGATCTTCAAAGAAAAAGAATGCCTTGAAGCAAGAATAGGATACTTCGACATTGACTATGTTCTAGATGAGGAAACACAGGTGAATATCATGATAGAGAGAACTTGGGAAGTTATAGGGAAGCCTTCTATGATTCCTTCATTAGGAGGAATAAGAATATTCAAAGGAAAGTTGATAAACCTATGTGGAAAGCTCACCCAAATACCTATGAATGCCAATGGAACTTCTACAGAGGAATATTTTGAGATCATTAAATTTATTGAGAATGGTGCCCCATTTACCATGCTACTAGGAAAACCTTGGATGTAAAGAGATCATGCTAGAAGGAAAGAAGAAGGATAATTTTTAGAGCAGAAGAAGCAAGAGTTAAAAGAATCCATGACTAGAAGGATCACACACTTGCTTGAAGAACATAAGAACATATCAAAATTATTTAACACTAGAGACCTGGATGTTGAAGTTGCAGGAACACTAGAAGACCCATAGAATATTGAAGTACCTATTCCAGATAAAGAAGAAGGATCACCCTCGAATCTTAGGAAAGAATCTCAACAACGCGAAGTGACTATGTCAAAAGAAGGTAAGAATCAGAATGGAAAAAGGCATACAAAGACGAATCTCACTGGGAAGAAGGATAGAAAGCTAAGTAAGAAGAGAGCTAAGGTTGACAGGTTGTAGAAGGTTCCAGAGGAAACCTCGCTGAAGGAAAATTTGCAAAATTGGATCTTCGCTGGGATATTAGAACAACGACACATGACACTTTTCCATGGCAAAGCAATATAGCCATTGCAAACATTATAACTATTATACCAACACTCCAAACGGGTAGAAAGATATACATACAGTTCGAACCTCGCATGAATCCAAACACTCTACACTGGTTCAAGACTTTGATGAAGTTTAGCACAGATTGACATTTTATTTACATCACAATGCGCGCTGACGAACACAAGCAACAACTTCAATCCTACTATAAGATGATGGAGGAGGACTTGGATGAGATCACTAAGGATTGTTCGGCATACCTCCTTATTCCAGTAGAACCTACGGAGATATCTGACATCGACAGCCCAAAAAATGCACAGGATACACCCAGACCTAGCAGGAAAAAGAAGACCAAAGAAGTCCAAGAATTAGACAACACATCCATGAAAATTGCTTCCATATCACCAGAGCAAGGAGGTGACAACGAAGAGTTAGATGATAAATAAGTCGAACAGAAGCAAGGATACAAGGTTGATCCCCTGAAGAAGAGGAAAGGTTTGCCTCTGAAACCTTCCTCCCGGAAGAAATCAAAGGCCACCATGTGCAAGATACAGACTGTTCTCACCTCCGATGAATTCGACTTCCTCATAGCAGCCCTACAAGATGCTTCACTGGAAATATCATAGAAACAAGATGCAAAGCGAGATGAGATATATGATCGAATTGAGGTTGAACTTTGAGGGGTACAACAGGCCCTCCAGTCCAGCCGCACAGTCTCCACTGTGCCGAGAGAACCATAATTGGGAGATGAGCCAGCTCAACTCCACCACATAGACGATACAGTCGAATCTCACCTTCAACGAGCATAGGAAGAAACAAATCAAGACACCCAGGATTTGACAAAAGTACAAGGAGTACTCGTAGAGAAATGCAGTGCTGCATAATAGGAAAATCTTGCTCTCCAAACGAAGTTTGATGAAGAAAATGCACAGCTACAGCAAGAAAATGAACAGTTTCTCGCAGAGCAACTCGAAGTAAAAGAAGCGGTCAACAGAGCACTTCACTCTGTGACAATATTAGAAATCAAGGCAGAAGATTGAGTTACACAGCAGGTAACCCAACTCACAAAAGCCATCCAACAGCTACAACAACGCATAGCATATTTAGAGCTACGCACTGTACTTGAGACCCCACAAGATGTAAGAGACCAAAGAGAGGAAACTACTCGAAGCACAGTTGAAAGGCTAAAGGCTCTTACCCTGGAATTTAAGCAACTCACTCATTAGAGTGCCCATACCTATGAACAACTCATGGAGAACCCATAACTGAAGGCACTAGAGTCGCAGCTCCAATAGGATAAGTATCAAGCCGAAAAGATATAGGCGCAGTTGAATCCCCTATCAGTTGTGGAAAGAATGAAGCGCTCTAAATAGAAACGCACTTCACAACAACATAATCATACTATCCAGAGTAGAGTTATGGAAGTAACTCAAAGGCTCCAACCCGTACAAGATAAGGCCTATCAACTATTTACAGAGGTAGAAGGCCAAGGAGAAGAGCTAGAGCAGGTTGTCACTACAACTGAACAACATCTAGAGGGACCTATCAATGATACAATGATCCAAGAGTTCACTAAACAGGAGGTCGTAGCACAACAACAAGTTGAAGCAGCTCAAGCCAATCTCAAGGTGTTCGAAGCAGAACTAGTCAGACTAGAGTGACTCAGGACGAGTCACAGGTAAGTGTTGGGGGCTTGTTGGCCCTTGACCAAGTTTTGGGAGATCCTTGGTCAACATTTGACCTATTTTGGGACTTCGAAAGCCTGTCGAAGATGGAGCGCAAGATGAAGCATAGATCGCGGGATCTCAGCCCCTTTTTGGGTCCTTTTTGGGATTTAGGAATATGTAACAGGTATGGGATGTTGGCCCACGAGTTTACCCATGTTTAGACCTATTTTGTAAAGTATAAATAAGTAGCTAGGTGATATAAGTAGGATGGCCGATAAGCTAAGTGCTAAGTTCAAGTTTGGTTTGTAGATGCTCTGTGCATATTGTGAGAAACTGTAGAGATAAGTGCAAGTGGTTGTAACAGACTGTGAAAGGCTTTGTGCTAGACCTAGCTCGGGGAAGGAGGATCTGGTGAGGCATGTACAGATCTCCTGTCCTATGCGGAGTAAGTTTTTTTTGTCTCTGTGCATGTAGGTGACTGATTGAAGCTAATAAAAAATAAGAGTTAGTGGACATAGCCCTAGGGTGGGGGTGAACCATGTAAATATTGTGTTATTCTACTTTGTGCAATGTGTTGGTGTATTTATGTGTTATTTTCTAAGTGCTTGATCTAGATAGATAGATAGATCTATTTATGCTTTGTGCTTATGATGAATCTGGATGTTAGATATGATATAGGTGAATGTGCTTAGTGCTTGAATCTTCCAGATCTAATCCATTCCTTTATGCTAAGTGCTTGAATACATTAGATTTGGGTGAATGTTGCGATGCTCTGTTTTCTCTGCGAAGTAGATATTGGTTAAATAATGATGAACTAACGGTGCTAAGTGCTCTATTAAGTATTATAATTACAGATCTGTGTCCCAGCTAAGGTTTCAGACACCCGATTCCTGCAACCACCCCTGCCTCTACCTCGGGTGAGACTTCATCTGCTTCACACGTGTTGTTGAAAGGGTCGGTAGTTAGGGTTTTGTTGGTGCCCTATTGTAGCGTTGAACCCTAGGTCTTCCCTTGTGCCAACATATTTCATCCAAGTGGTTGTAAACGATATGAATGGAAAATTTGTCTTTGATGGTCAATTTGTGAAAACCACAAAAGTTGGGATACATGCAATAAGAGCCCTCTTTATTTATAACCATGAAAACTAGAGAAGAGTAGGGGTTGGTACTAAGATGGATCACATTGACTTTAAACAATTCCATAATGATCTTTCCCATCTCATTTTTTAGTGAAAAATGATGGTGATACAAGTGTGCATTAGGTATTTGGCTACCTATAATTGGTGGGATGCTATAATAATGCTCACCACATGAGGGTGGTATCTCATCGGGAAGTTTGAATATTTATTGGTGTTTTTCCAAAACCAACTCCAAGTTGAGATGAACTTGGATGGCTCTGAATTGTGTAATAACGCTTGAATGAGCCATGTTTATGATCTTTTCATACTTTTAGAATTGACGGTTTTTGGAGAGCTTGGTTGAGACCTTTGAGAGTGTAGTAATGCCCATTATTTTTAAAAATCATGCATAATTCCAATAAATCCATGGTAATGGGAACCATTTTTCTCAACCATTATATAGCCAAAATGATATCTCAACCTCCCATTTTCAAGAAACAATCACCCATTTGGAGTTTCACATTGTCACACTTGCCACTACATTCCATAGATCCCCCATATTTAATCATGATTTGAAATTTGTTGATAGTATGGATATAACAATGTGTTTCTTTTGTGATGTGGCAATGAATGAAATTGTAGGTGTTTACGTTGTCCATTAAGACAATCACCTTTCTATGCTTAATATATCCAACCGAGTTTAATGCTTGAGGAGATGAAATACATGTGAAGGCATGAAAGAATATTTTGGATTATTCATAATGCTAGTCCATAAGGGGAATTCCCTTCGTAGGAGGTTTGATTTCCTCTAGAGTCTACCCATTGTCTTCATCGATAGAAATGTCCTATGAGATGGCCATAAATAATTTGTGTTCCTTACATTTATGCCTCTAGAAATATTTTTCATCGCAACTATAACAAAGACATTTGACTTGGCATTTTTCCATTTATTCTCACATCAACTTGTGGATCTTGAGGGGTGGAGAAAGATGCAGAGGTGGAATTGTTTTTAGCATGGTTGTGGAACATATTTTGGGTGTATACATTACATATTTCTTTTGAAACCAATGGTTAGGTTTCAATGCAAGTTAGATGATGGTTTATCTTATTTGGTCTATGTGTTGAAATTGAATAATGAGAGATATACCAACAAATAAACCCGGTGGTAGTTGATGCAAGTTGTGGAATGTCAATAATGTGTTCAATTTGCCTCTTATTTCTATGAGAAATATGAGTTTCATAAGAGTCATATATAGGGAACCATGAGGCAGTAATCTCAAATAATGAGACCAAAAACATAGGATTCTTTCCACTTTGATGCAAATTAGAAAGAGGTTTATGAACTTGTGACCAACAGTCACATATATTTGGCACTTCACCTCTTCCTAAAAGAAATGGCAGGCTAGAAATTATCACAAATGCCAAGCATGCCAAAATCATGCCTATTTTCCATACTATCTTTCAATGTAATGGGCACAATGAGTTAAATGCCTAGCCTCTCCTCATTTCCAAGCTCAAAAAGGGTTTTGACCAAAATTTGGTCATCTGTATTTTCCCACTCTTGGTTTAATAAAAACAAATTGATATCAAAAGATGAATTTGTTTTAACTATTATAAGTTCCTTGTTTAGCCCCCAACCTTAGCTTTGTCATACATATTTTGGATCAGAAATCTGAGTTCGTATACTCAAGATATCCAGGTTTAAATTTTAAATCGAAAAAAGACGAATCTTTCATGTGGAATAAAGCTAATATTTTAGAATTTCTTTTAAATTTCTTCAAGTTCAAGACCCTTGAAAATATTCTTGTGCTGGGTTTAAAACCCATAAAAAAATTTCATGGTATTTCTCGTGGGCACATGTCATTCTCCTCTCTTCCCTCACCCCTCATATCCCATACTTAGTTTTTATTTAAGTTATGGTGGTCGGTCGAACTCGCCATAACTCCCTCACCTCTCCCCTTCACCCCCCTCACGTCCGTCCCCAACAAAATCACCTCACCCCCTTATTTTACTCACTCCCCAACCCTTCCCCACTCCCCACATTTCCCACCCCCTCACTTCCCTACAAAATTCCCCTCCTAAAATACCCCACCTTTCTCCTCACAAAAAATCACATGCTTACATGGTGATTTGGTGGACCCGCCATACTCTCATACCCCCTCACCTTCCCAAACCTACCCTACGTCATACCCCTCACCTCCACCATATACACTTATCCCCCTCATTAACTACCCTAACTACCCTTTCTCCTTCACCCTCCCACACTTAATACATTTCACTTCTAAACATTATTTACCATTATTTAAATCTCTCACCTTTAACCTTATGTATTATTTTAATCAATCGCCTTTAATCTTATGCCATATGCAAAAAATCCTTAGATGACATGGAAACCTGCTTAAGCCTATGGAGAAATTCCATGTGGCATCCAATAAGAGCCTTACACATGGAAATATATGAATGGTTGAACGAAATTTAATCCAAGGGCCTAGATTTGTCCATGAATTTTGATCCATGGTGGCTGAGTCACGATCTTGCAAAGGCCATAACTTGAGCTCCGAGTGTCAGAATCATGTAAAATTTATACAGTTGGAAATATATTTCAACGTAGAATATGATGTTGCAGGTTTAAAAGGCGTAATATTGCTACATTTCCCCCAGAAATTAAAATATTAGTCAGATACATTTTTAATGGGCATGCGTGACAACTCAACTTCACAAGATCATATCTTGAGATCCAGGCGACGGATTTGGGAAAATTTTATATCGTTGGAAAGATAAGATGTTTACGATCACATCTGAAATTATTTCCATGGCTAAAAATTTTATTATCATTCCCATAGAATTAAAACACAATCATCATCTTTTAAAGGGAAATTAATTAAATTTCAAAAATAAAAGTTATTAAAAATTTTATTAAAAAAGGAGAGGGACCCATTTTCAATATACTTATATTAATGATGTGAATTCATTAATGAGGCATTAATTAAAGGGAATGTTTCAAGAATAAAATTGTATGGGAATTTATAGAAGGGAGAAACCCTAACTACTCAAGTAGTTAGAAAATCTCTTCTTAAAAAGAGAAGAGAGGCTTCATCAAAGGTTCCAATAATCAAAATTGTTAGAGGGGTAGGGTAGAAGATCATATGAAGAAGAAGGTACAAACATGGATACACAAACAAGTTTCTGATCAAGAGAAAGTAATCTCCATATTCTCCATTCTGTATATCCTTCAACATTTTATTATTGTAGAAAGACCTTTGCTGCACATAAAGATCATATTGGGTTATTGAAGAACCATTTTAATTTAAATCCAATCAATAAATATTTTGGGTTTGTTGACTAGTACTCTCCCTACTCCAAGATAATCAAAGATGTATCTTTTAGCCAAAGAGGAGAACCACCTCTCTAAAAACGGATTCAAGCATCAACATTTTTGGCTACCATACTGAGGAACGACTTGTTTTCAAGAGATGTGATACCTTTTGGATCATATATTATTGGAATGATAGAAGCAGTTTGGTAGCAGTTTGAGAGAAAATTTAGAGATTGATTCAAGATGACTTGGGTTTTGGAGAAACTTGTTCAAAGAACATTGAATGGCCTTGAAGGTTTATTGTTGAAATTTCAGTCACAAACCAGTTGTGACAACCTTTATGGAACCATAAAACCACCAGATATTTGGGAGGAGGATCTTCGTGGACACTCCATCCTTAAAACTAAATATATTAAAGAAATATGCCCTGGTGACTTCACTGAAAAGATCTCTAAATTTCAAGAATATATATATGAATACTCCTCCTAGGAATGTTTCTCGGGCTATCAAGATATTTTTCCTCCTCCATCAATAGAATTTGTTCAAGGAACAATGAAAGGAGAAGGTATCCAAAGAAAGAAAAGGTTGCACATAATTCCACCCAGTTTGCAAGGAGAAGTTCACCCCTTGCTAGATGTTTCCATGGACAAATTTCCAACATTCTGCGGGAATGTTTCAAAAGATGCAAAGAAATATTTGATTAAATTTGATAGTTCTTGTGAAATTTTTAATGTGGCTCAAAATGATGTTGCATGCCAGTTATTTATCTTGACTTTAAAAGAAGATTCCAGTGAATGGTTTTATTCATTGCTACCCATAATCATCACTAGTTGGGATGTACTAGAAAACTTGATTGTCGAAAGGTATTTCTCAAGAAAAGATCCATATTCTCTTTTCTTGAAGTTGGTTGAAATCAAGATGAACAAAGAAGAAACAATTAAATATTTCTCTTTTAGATTTATGAAAGTTCTTCATGAGATTCCTCAAGAAATGTTTCCAAACGGGTTCATTATTTTCAGTTGTTACGAGAATGCTTTTCCCACAAATTTGAGATTTGTATTGAGGAAATAAGGAAAACGCAATTGGAAAGAATTAATGTAGCTAGCTCAACTCATTGAAATATTTGTTCTTGAAACCGGTGCCAACATATTAGACCCCCAAAAATTTATCCAAGAAAATTGTTGGAAGTAGGCCAAAGTGGAAAGAAAGGCTATTTTGGGAAGGAAGGCATGCACAAGGAAAGCAACAGCTAGAAGGAAGAGCAGCACATGCACAGGCATGGAATACCTAACGATGTTAGGATTAGGGTTTTTGTAATACACTGTAATGGCTGATGAGCCAAAAACCTATAAATATAGATTCCCCAGTCTCATAGAGAGGATAGAACATGAGATAGAGGCATATATAGAGGGTCTTGAGGAGGAGTCCCATTTTGATGGCTAGTTGTAATATTTTCTATATGACCTAATTTTGTGAGTTGTTGAGCTAGAGAGAAGTAAGGGGGTGGATCTTGGGGTTTATATTGCAGGCTGAGGAGCCTGGCACGATCTAGTCTACCTCATAATAGATCTTGACCTGACTGAGAGGAGTTGTAAAGCGCATGGAGCTATAGTTTTGGAACTTCTATAATAAAAAAACTTAAGAGCCAAATCTTTGTGGGTGTAGCCCAGGAGGGGGTGAACCATGGTAAAAATTGTGTTATGTGATTAAATGCATGTATTTTGTTATTGTTTTAAGTAGTTGTTGATATGATAAATGAATGAGTTGATTGTATTCCATACGTAATCATGAATGACAGTTTATTGTGTTAATAAGTTGAGTAGAACTCTCAGCGCACACTTCTCAGAGTCCCAGTCAATCCTTGGTTGCAAACACTTGAGTATTGCAGTCACCAATTAAGACTATCTTGAGTGAGACTGCGTAGTGCACTCTGTGTGTTGCATTGCCTTCTTGTTTACTAGGAGGGTCGATATTTTTAGAGGTTTTGTTGGAATACCCATAGACATGAACCCTGGGTCAAGCGTATTAAATATATAAACTCAGATGTATAAATTATAACCAAGAAATGGTTTTGTTGCCATTGGTTTGAACAGTATAGGATTGAGTACATGGGATCTGTTGAAAATTTGTAAGATCTTCGGAAGGCAGGTCAAGAGAATATTGAATCAGACGATGAGGAGGTGAAAATAATGAACCGCTAGAAGGGGATGTTGAGACCATGTAATCCCACAGAAGCAGAGATCAAAAGATGGATGAAGACAAAGGAGTTGGAGTTTTCACACAAAGATAAAATAAACCCTAGAATAACACCGCACAAATACCTTGAGAGGTATGTGTTTACTGATCTGCATGAAGTCTTTTTCTGTAATTTTACACACTTATTACAGGAGTGGATATTGAGGTTGAAGGATAACCACGCAACAAATTAGATCCAACAGTTAGAGTGGACCTCAGTGCATATTGAGCAGTTACAACAGGTGAACAACAAATTCACCCACGCAATAGATTTTTGTCTCGACACTATTGTAGCAGGCTTTATAACAAAGTTTGAAGTAGATACAACAAAGTCATACAACACAGTGGAGGAAGATTTTCTACGAGGATAGATCAATGTATACTTCTATTAAGATATTGTTATATAAAAAATGTGTAATGACAATTTAGTCAAACAACTAAACTTCCCTGCGTGCATGGGGGAAGGGGGGAAGCACTGACAAAAAGAGGAGAAATGGAAGGAGAAGTGGATAAAGGAAAGAAGGATGAAACCTTGGACCCAATAATGATGGACGATGACCAAATCAAGTGGATCATGGCGAAAACTAGAAAGACGTGCAATGGAGTACCCTACCTGTTATCACATACAGTTGTTCAGGTTCGGTGTGGCGCTATCTATAAGCGCAATTGGAGGAACTCCAAGGTTGGAAGATGGACAAAGTTTTGGCGGAACTGCTAAGTAGCCAATTCACTCAGATCTTGGGTTGTGATAAGATCAACAGTCACTGATATTTTTGGGGCCACAAGTTGTGCGGGGGATAAAACCTGAGGGGTGGGATGAAAACCAAACCATGGTTCTTGTGGGAGGCTACGTGGTGGAAAGGGGTGCATTTCGGGCCCGTAAGAGGTGTGGGTCCAAACCACTTTCTACGTCCCCAAAATGCACATGCGCCTATAATTCCCTATCCAATATCGACAAGTGGTCGCCTAACAATGGTCCCGCTGCACTCCAAACAAGGATGGGTCAACCAATGAATGAGATTAACTTCCTCTAATTCAACGCCAAATCCAGCAATGACAGGTGGTCCTTTGACAGTCATCCCATCACACGTTAATCTTGATAAAGATCCAATTAATGAGGCAGGGAATGGTAGCTAAAACTTCATCTTAGCCCATAAATGGAAGGCTCAGAAGTTATGGCTAAAGAGGCTAGAGTGTCAGTAAGGTACAACAATGGTCATTTTTTCTGTAGGTCCTCACTAAACCTAGTTTGCATCTGACAAAAGGAAACACACCCAGTCTGACAGAGGGATGCTCAGACGCAAAGTTTTGAAATGACATTGCCAGATCACACTCCTAGTGGTCATGGATTTATCTGAGTATAAATTGATCAGTTTAATATTTTGTTAGGGTCGTCAATTGGTTGAGTAGAGCTCCCTATATTGTAATATTTTTATGCCATAATTGTTCTTTGGTTATGTATCAAATTTGAGACTTTCACATTAATAGAAGTCATCTTCTTTCATCTCTTTGTTTAAACTGTGCCAAAACGCTCGGGCATGGAGGATCCAGTCAAGGGTTGTGAATATATTGTAATGTAGGTTTGATTACAGTAGTTTCTTGGCCAGTTTTAGTCAGCTTCCTTGTTATCTTATTTCCCCTTACACTGAAAGGCTCGGGCATGGAGGATCCAATTGAGTTGTTGTAGTTGCATTGTGATGTAGGTTTGATCATTATGTCATTGTGACATATTTCAATGTCTGAAACCCAAGTTCAAGAGTTCTCTTGAGCCTGATTTTTTATTCACCAAGATGCTTGAAAGATGGATGCCCACAATAGTCTTGTTCACCTCTATTACTAAGTCTTCCTTCTTCTCACACTTAAAATAAAATCACCGATTGAAGTTAATGAGTCCCTAACTTCCCTGTGCATTGCTTGTCCAGTTTCCGTGTTAAAATCATTCTTATATTGAGTTTTGTCTATTTGACCTCCATTCATAAAATCAACATCCACCAAATATTATGATGGGTACTAGGATTATCCTCTTGCAATCTGAGGGTGACTCTCAGTGCTAACATTCATGGCGTTGTTTTCGGGGAATGAATTGAAGACATTTCCCTGGGATAGAATGATAAAGAGATTCTGATTCTGAAGGTGCATCAGAAATAAGTAACTTGAAGATTGCAACTTGCACCTGGCGAATCCACTGTTTCAGTTGTGGCTACTAAAAGAAGACACACGAGGTCTACTCCACAACTGCCTCTGGAAACACCTGAAGTTGACCCAAAAAATATTATCAGAAGAGGAAATACCTCTCAAGAAGGGATTTCAACTACTGTATAAGGTGAATCTGCTAATTTACATTATTCTTCTTTAAAAACTCCAGTAGTTGCATCTAATTCTCCTATTATACCATCTGTTGGAGTTTCTATAAGTTTAAATTTTGGGAGTTTCCCTATTGAATTATCCCCTTCTAGGCCTCATTTAGAAGAATGTTTTGACACCCCTGTTTTCCCTAAGATAGTAAAGTGGTTCAGAACTAGAAGCTTAGAAGGTTGTCCCACTTTGGGTTTTCCTACCCCTCCTCCTGTGAAATTATAGTATCTAAAGAGGGGGAAACTTCTTTTCCCTTAAACCCCATTTTATTCTCCTCCAACACTTAGTCGTTTCCCCTTTCCCCTGGTAACACAGCTCCAGTCCCACCTGTCCAATCTTCATCCCCCCTTGGTTCTCCTACAGTTCACATCCCAATGGCAGGTGCTAATCCTTATAGAAACATAATGGATGCCATAGTGGCTTCTCGATATGCCCCTCTCATTTTACCTCATCCTATGAATTCCCTCCCAGTTGGATATTACCTCAAGTATATGACCAAGTTTATAGGAGAGGACGACATAACTATTGAAGAACACCTTTAACCTTTTTACAGTTATGCAGATAATCTTAATATTGAGAATGAATATTTCTGGCTAAGATTTTTTGTACATAGCCTTGATGGTGAGGCTAGAAAATGGTTCAGAGGTTTGACTTCTGGATCTATTTACGGGATTTAAACTCTAGATGATGCATTTTTAAGACACTGGGGGATAAAAAAGATTTCCTTTATTATATTACAGAGTTTGGGTCACTTAAGAGAGAAGAGGGGGAATATGTCTCAGAATTCTCCAAGAGATTTAATAAGATGGACAATAAGATCTCCATTGAGATTAATCCTACTGAAACCTCTGCCAAGATCACTTATGCTAGTGCTTTTGACCCTGAGGTTTTCCTCCTGCTGAGAGAAAGGAGAGATGCCTCCTTGGATCATATGCAATATGCGACCCTTGAAGTAGAATTCAATATACTGGTAGTTGACAAACTTAGGAGTAAGGAAGATAGAGATAAAAGAAAATGAAGGTATGAATCTTCAACCTCTGGTTCCTCTGCTTCCCACCCTCAAGTGGATGAGTTGACTAAGCCTGTAAAATTACTTTCTGCAGAAATGGAGAAATTGAAATTTGAGGGGAAACAAGGATATAGGAATGCCCAAAATACTGATAACATGGCTAATTTCAAAAGACCAAATAATGCCCCTTAGATAATCCAGAGAGATCAAAGAAATAGGGACAGGGATGACCAAAATATCCAAGCCCCTCTCCAAAACAACCTGGTTACTAATGCAAAAGGAGAGGAAGAAGAAGTTGATCCTGAAATCCACTGTCTTGGTGACACCTCCTCATCCCCCCTTTTAACTCAATCTACATATGAGGAGTCTCTCATGGATAGCTAGTAAAATGAGATGAGAAAAGAGGAAAGGACCAGGGGAAACCCAAATAGATACAATCTCAGGTCCAAGAAGAAGGAAGGAAGGCCTAACATTCCTGATCAACCTACTAGAGCAGAGAATCCCATTAAGGAGGTGGCAGCTATCAACAAAGAAAAAGAGGCACATAACCCCCAAGCAATGATTAAGAACCCTGTCCCATAAGTGAAGGAGATTTTGAAGCCTCCCTCCTCTTTTAGATTTGAGAATGAGATTCAAAAGATTAAAATTCAATTACCTTTCTTGGAGCTAGCTAAAATTGAGGATTTCAAAAGATGCCTCTCCAAAGTGTTGCATCCTGAGCCTTCATATTATTCCACAGATTCAGTCAACCTCCAATATGAAAATCTTGTTGTTATACTAGGACCTTTGGTGGAGGATAGAGACGAATCCTCTCCTCCTTTATATACATCATTGAACATCCATGATAAGGTGATGCACAACTGCTTGTCGATGGATTCAGGTGCATCTCACAATCGCATGCCTAAGATTGTTATGGAGGAGCTTGGGTTGGAGGTTACAAAGACTTATCATGAACTGTACTCATTTGATTCTAGGAAGGTGAATTTCCTTGGGGTTATCAAATACTTGGTTGTATCTTTGTTCCAGTTTCCAATGAAGAGCATAGTCATGGATATTGTAGTGGTTGATGCCCCCCCTAAGTTTGGGATGCTTTTGTCTAGATATTGGATAAACATAATGAGGTGAACCTTTCAGATGGATCTTTCGTATGCCACTATTCCTGTGTTTGGAGGAGAACAAAGAAGGCTTTATAGGGAATCACAACTTTCTTACATCATCAGTGATGAAGAAAATTCGACCAACCACCCCATTTTTGTAGTATATATTGATCTTGGGACTAGTATGTTACAACTCACTGATGGCCCTCAAGAACCTATTGAAATCAGAAAGCAACCCATCACCTCTTGTGAAGAGCCTCCTTCCAATATCTCTGTTTGGAAAATGTTTTTCAATGGAGCCTCTTCGAGGGAAGCTATTGGTGTTGGGGTAGTTTTCATTTCCCCTACCCAAGAGACCATATCTATGTCTTATGATATTGAATTTGAAACAAGAAACAATGTGGTAGAGTATGAAGCTCTTGTTTTGGGTTTGACAACTTCCAAAGACATGAAGATTGAGGAGGTAACAATTTTTGGAGATGTTGATTTGATTGTCCAACATGTCAGAAGTCTGTATCAAGCTAAGAACCCTAGGTTAAGGGGCTACATAAATGAAGTATGGGGCTACGGAAATGAAGTATGGGATCTTGTTGATAGTTTCTTCTTGGATTTTAATATCTCATTTGTTCCAAGAGAGAAGAAATCTATGGCAAATTCATTGGCTATCTCAACAAGTAATTTCAGGGACCCTTTTCCCCCAAATCTCAAGTATGAGGTGGAAGTAAAATACAAACCTTTTATTCTTGACAATGTCAAACATTGAAATATTTTTGAGGATGATGTTGAAATAAAAAGGTTTCTTGAGACCGTGGATGAATTCTCTGATTTGCATATTGATCAGGATCAAGACACTCAGGCAAGCCCTCATGCTAATGTTTTCCTCAATAAAATTGTTGACCATCATATTGTCCAGTTGCCAAGTAACCATATTCCAAAGGGACTTGTACCCTTGGAGAGATTTCTTGACATAAATGATGTTTCTATAAAGGTTAAAAGTTCAATTGAAGAGGTTGATGTGACTGAATACAATTTAGGAATAGAGGAGGACCCCAAGTATGTCAAATTGTCTAGCAGTCTGTCAAAGGAGCAAAGGGTTGAGTATGCAAATCTTTTAAGGGAGTTTGTTGATTTTTTTCCTTGGAAATGTGAATATTTAAGAACATATGATACCAGCATCATGGAGCATAATATCCCTTTGAAAGAAGAGGCCAGACCTTTTAGGAAGAAACTCAGGTAGATAAACCCCATGTTGTTTCCCATTATGGAAATGGAAGTGAAGTGAAGAAGTTGTTGGATGCATGTATCATCATCCCCTTGAGATATTCAAAATGGGTGGCTAATTTGGTGCCTGTGAGGAAGAAAAATGGGGAAATCAAATTATGTGTAGATTTCAGGAATTTGAACAGGAGCTCCAAAAAGGATAACTACCCCTTGCCAAAGATGGAGCACATTTTGCAGAGAGTGATTGGCTCATCCATGATGTCCATGATTGATGGTTTTTTTGGTTACAATAAGGTCTATGTCCTTCCTGAAGATAGAGAAAATAAAACCTTCACTACTCCTTGGGGCACATTCATGTATGCTAAAATGCACTTTGGATTGATGAATGTAGGAGCAACCTTCCAGCGAGACATGGACATTACCTTTGTTGGGGAGAATGATAAATTTGTAGTCATCTATCTGGATGACATTACAATATTATCAAGGTTTAATACAGAGAGTTTCCATCATCTGAAGAAAGTCTTCTTGAAGTGCAGAAGGTTTGGTTTCTCCCTCAATCCTAAGAAATCTATGTTTTCTATGAGAGAGGGTAAGTTATTGGGGCATATTATGTCAGAAGAAGGGGTAGGGATTGATCCAAGAATAGTAGAGGCCATCCAGGCCTTATCTGTTCCCAGATATAAGAAAGAGGTTCAGTATTTCTCAGGTAAAATCAACTTTCTGAGGAGGTTCATTTCTAATTTTGCTAATTTGGTTAGGCACATTACAACCATGCTTAAAAAAGGGAACGACGTGAAATGGACTACTGAGTCCAAAAATTATTTCGACCAAATCAAGAAGGCCCTGACATAAGCACCTGTGGTCATCAACCCTAACTATTCTAAGGAATTTATGATATTTTATTTTGCTTCATCTGATACATTGGATGTTGTTTTTCTATAGAAAAATACAGAGGGGTTAGAGAAACCTATTTCCTTTTTTAGTAGAGCATTGAGGGATGAAGAAATGAGATACAATATCATGAAGAAGCAGGCATATGCTTTGGTCAAAGCCCTCAAGGATTTCATAATCTATATCATGCAGTCAAAGATTATTGCATATGTCCCCTTGACCTTAGTAAAGGAGATTTTTATCCAGCCTCATATAGATGGGAAGAGAAGCAAATTGATTGCCAAAATTATGGAGTTTGGCCTTGAAATGAAACCCACCAAATTGGTGAAAGGAAAAGGTTTATCTAGGTTACTGGTTGAATCAAATTGCAAGGCATCAGGGGTTAATTTCATGAACACACACTCAAAAAAATAGAAAAATGAGATTGCTGATAAAGACACTCATGTCATCCACAACATAGAAAAATGCACCTAGTATAAAGACATCATATATTTCCTGCAAAAGTTGAGTCCTCATGGTTTGGACAAAAACAAGGTAAGATCTTTGAAACTCAAGGAAATCAAATATTATTTCATTGATCAAGTTTTGTACTGGAAGGATCCTCTGGGAGTTATGTTAAGATGTTTAGACCCTCAAGAAGCCCAAATATCTATAACTGATTTTCATGACAACTTATGTGGGGGACATCATTTTTAGAGGACTACAACTTATAAAATCCTTAGAGTAGGGTATTTCTGGCCCAACCTTTTGAGTGATATTTGTTCGAATATTAGATCTTGTGTCAAATGCAAAAATATTTCTGGAAAGAAACAACTCAAATCTTTTCCTTTGAAGCCTGTAATGGTTTCTGGACCTTTTCAACAGTGGGGTATTGACTTCATTGGAGAGATCCACATAGCCTCAAGTGGCAATCATAGGTGGCTTTTGACTTCCACTGATTATTTCACCAAATGGATAGAAGCCATCCCTACAAGGAGTTCCTCCCACAAGGTAATCATTATCTTCCTTGAAGATATCATGTCTAGATTTGTCTGTCCAAGCAAGATTGTTACAAACAATGTTGCCTCTTTAAGAGATGAACCATTAATCAACTTCTGTGAGAAGTATGGAATTACATTAGTTCATTATACTCCCTACTACCCTCAGGGGAATGGTTTAGCAGAGCCCTCTAACAAGAGCCTCATAAACATCATCAAGAAATTGTTAGACAACAACAAGAAATCTTGGGACTCAAAGCTGAAATTTGCATTATGGGCTGATAGGGTCACAACGAAGAGGTCATTGGGTGTTTCCCATTTTGATCTTGTATATGGAGTGGAGGTTGTTTTTCCTACTCATATTGTCTTTCCTGTGGAGAAATTCCTCCATGACTACCAAGGAGAACCTAATGATATGGTTAGGAGGATACGACAGTTGGTAGAAATACAACAAGCTAGAGAGCAACTGCTTGATAAATCTCTGGATCACTAGAAGAGAATAAAATGAGCCTTTGACAAGAGGGAAATTAAGGAGCATTTCCAGCAGGGAGATCTGGTGCTCAAGTGGGATGTCCCCAAGCAAGACAAAGGAAAATGTGGTAAATTTGAAGCTTTATGGATTGGTCCCTTCAAGATCTCTAAAGTGTTTTCAAATAACACCTATAAGTTGCAGATCTTGGAGGACTTTGAAGTTTTGGGCAGCCTTTTCAATGGGCACTTTTTGAAGAAATATGTTGTTTAAGCCATGATTGGATTTCCACCATTGTAATTACCACTTATTTTCATTTTATGTTCAAATAAGAGACTCCATGACCCAAAAGTTAAGGCATTGGAACTAGGCGTTCTTGGAAGCTCGCAGTGATCCAGGTGGATATCGGTGGCCACCCACCTTTTCCAACTGGTTCAAAACAACTTTCTAGCAATTTTGATAATTTACTATTTTTAGCCGTTTTTCGGGTCTTGAACTTCCGGAGCCGTTTTGAGGCCCTAAACGATGTTTTTTTGGGTATGTTGTTGTTGCAAAATTTCAACATGAAATTGATGAAATTTTGTGCAACTATTGTATTCCTTGGATAGATCTTTCCAATGGGCTATCATACGCCTAAAACGAAGATCGTATGCAAAAGTTACGACCCTGGGAAGTTGATGTACTGACTTACCCAAACGGGGCCCACATGACTTTTGGCGCTTCATCTCCTAGGGTTAGGTTTTTGGATGTTTAGGGTTTTTGAAACTCCTGTTTATTGTAAAAAGGCCTTGAGAGCCTCATTGTAATGATCTTCTTGCAAATGAGTGCAATCATCACATCTCTTCTCAGAGATAATATGCCACCATTCCAACAAGCTTGTTTTCCGCTGCATTTTACAGTTTCAGCTTATTTCCTTATTGAATAGAAAACCATTTTTACTGTATCTTTGTTATTCTGTGTTAAGAATCTGGTAATAATCTGTGGTCATTTCGTTCTGCTCATAAAATCTAGATCACGCAGGGAGTGTGCCATCCCCTATGGAGACAATGTCATCACATACAATTTTTCAGGTTCGGTGTACTGCTATCTCTAAGCGTAGTTGGAGGGACACCAAGGTTGGAAGATGGACAAAGTTTTGGCGGAAGTGCTAAGTAGCTGGCGCGCCTAGATCTTGGGCTATGATCAGATCAACGGTCACTAATATTTTCGGCACCACAAGTTGCGCGGGGGATAAAACCATAGGGGAGGGCCAAAAACCAAACCATGGTTTTTGTGGGAGGCTACATGGCAGAAAGGGGTGCGTTTCGGGCTCGAAAGTGGTTTGGGTCCAAACTTCTTTCCACGACCCCGAAATGCACATGCGCCTATAATGCCCTATCCAATATCGAGAAGTGGCCGCCCGACAGTGGTCCCACTGCACTCCAAGCAAGGAGGGGTCAACCAATGAACAAGATTTAATTCCTCGATTTCAACGCCCAATCCAACAACGACAGGTGGTCCTCCAACAGTCGTCCCATCGTGCATCAATCCCTATAAAGATCCAGTTAATGAGGCAGGAACTGGTATCTGAAACTTCAGCTCAACCCATAAATGGAAGGCTCGAAAGTTATAGCTAAGGAGGTCGGACTGTCAGTAAGGTACAATGATGGTGGGTTTTTCTGCAGGTCCTCACTGAACCTGGTTTGCGTCTAACAAAGGAAACACACCCAATCTGACAGAGGGTTGCTCAGAGAAAAAGTTTTGAAATGACATTTCTAGATCACACTCCTGGTAGTTGTGGATTGATATGAGTATAAATCAATCAGTTCAATATTTTGTTAGGGTCGTCAACTGGTTGAGTGGAGCTCCCTATTTTGTAATATTTTGATGCCAGAACTGTTCTTTGGTTATGTATCAAATTTGACACTTTCGCATTAATAAAATTCAGCTTCTTTCATCTCTTTATTTAAACTGTGCCAAAACACTTGGGCATGGAGGATCCAGTCGAGGGTTGTGATAATATTGTAATGTAGGTTTGATTACAGTAGTGTAGTGACCAGTTTTAGTCAGCTTCCTTGTTATCTTATTTCCCCTTACGCTGAAAGAATCGAGCATGGAGGATCCAGTCAAGTTGTTGTAGCTACATTGTGATGTAGGTTTGATCATTATGCTACCCTGGCATATTTCATCATCTGAAACCTGAGTTCAAGAATTCTCTTGAGCCTGAGTTTTTCTTCACCAAGCTACTTGAAAGTTAGATTTCCACAACAGTCTTGTTTACCTGTCTCACTAAGTTTTCCTTCTTCTCACACTTAAACTCAAATCACTAATTGAAGTTAATGAGGCCCTCACTTCCCTATGCATTGCTTGTCCAGTTTCTGCATTAAAATCATTCTTGTACTAAGTTTTGTCCATTTGACCTCCATTCATAAAACCAACATCCACCAAATATTATGATGGTTACTGGGCTTATCCTCTTGCAATATTCAGGTGAATCTCAATGCTAACACTACAAATACAAGGTGAATACAAAGAAGAGAGCCATAACTGTGAGGGAAGGCTTGGTTAGTGATGAAGAAGAGGTAGAGGATCTTTGGGTTGTGAAGCAAATTGAGGAAATCCTGCGTGCAACATATGAGAGGAAGACGAGAGGTCCAAGAGAGATAAGAGAAGGCATCAATCCTATCCATATTAATGTCAGTGTGGAACCCATAAACCCATGTGCGACTAATACACCAAAGAGAACACCACCGTTTAGACAACCAAATTTCGGGAGAAGAAAGACAACAAGAAGTACATCTACACAAGGAACAACAACTAGAGGAGCCAGTTTAGGAAGCACTAGTCAAGTATCTACACCACGTGGAGGTAGTAGTTAAAAATTCATTATGGAAGGACACAATCCCACCATCAGGTTACTGGAATTGAAAGGAGAAGCATCGAAGGACCCGAAAAAACATTTATTTATCTGTGAAAGATTTGGGAAGAAAAACAGATCATAGATGAAGATACTAAACTTGCACAACTATTGATTACACTAAGGGATCGCACACTAGATTGGTATATGAGTTTAGCTACAAAGAATCCACCAGGGACAACCAGAACGATTGCAGACATCAAGAAATTGTTGATAAATGAGTTTCAGAATCCAAGTTCAGAGGATCAGTACATGAATGATATGATAGAAATTAGACAGAAACGAGGAGAATTCGTATGGGAGATTGACCAGAGACTCAAACGATTGAAAGGAAAGTTGAAATACCTCATGATTGATATGCAACACATTCACTTGTTCATTAATTTACTAATACCACACTTAAAATATCCATTGCGACAATAGAAGTTTCATACACAGGTAGAAGCTCTGTGGGCAGCTCTGCAACTAGAAGAAAACCAATATCAATAGACGAATCCATCCATTGAAGAGATGAAGGAGGACTTGAAGAACTTAATGTTCCAACTAAACCAGAACAAAATTAAGTACAAAAAAGAAGTCGTTTGGTGTACCACATGCAAGACGGAAGGACACCACAAGAACTAATGTCCAACATTTGCGCAGTATGTGGCAGCTCGAATACCAAATCCATTACCAACAGGAGGACTATGGTGCGAGATCTGTAAGAAACCAAGCCATGATCCATATCATTTCCCAATGATGCAAAAGTACCAGATAGTCCCAAAGAGATCATATTGAAACTTTTGAAAGTCAGTTGGCCATGATGACAACGATTGTAGAACTATGGATTTGATGCGAGATAGAACATCAAATGCATATAGGGTGTATGTAGAAATGATGATGGGGCAAGCCACACCATAGTTGAACCAATTTCCATCCCCATACAATACTGCACAACAACAGTATAACACTACGTAACAACCATATAATATCGCATAACCACAATACCACACCACACAACCTCAACACAATACCACGCAGTACAATAAGGCACCTTTGTATAACGCGCTGAGAGGAGATCGAGCTGGCTACAGAGGTGGAGGATGAGAAAGAGGAGGCTTTGGAAGAGGTAGAGGACCAGTGGTATGTCATAACTATCAACAACCGAGACATTATGCAAGGGAATGTCCAATTCCACCAACAACTTGTATGTATTGTCGCACATCGGATCATGACACAGAAGAATGTCCTATGTTACTAGGGAAAATCTAGGAAAAGAGGAATCAAAACAACCAGAATGTTTAATGGATTTCAGCCGAAGCAAGGGATGAAGGATGAAATATCAACATAGTTACGCATGAAGGAGCTAAAAAAGGAAATGACGCAGTCTGACAAGAGCCAGTACAACACCAGTGGGTGAAGAAGAATGTCGAACCAAGAAGACAGTTCGACGTGTAGCAAGAGAAGGAAATATTTCAGCAAGCCAGACAAGAATTTGTGAAGCAAGACACCGCGTTGACTTCAACTACATAGAAAATTAAGGAAGATCCAGAGTACGATATGCCTCCATCGTTGGATCATACCAAATAAATGAAGCCCCTGGGACAAGTAAGTACAATCAAAGAATTTTTTCAATCATGTGTAAAAATATTGAATGATCCATCCGCTGTCAAAATATTGCAAAATATAGTAGAAAGATGTAGCATAGAGACAGAAGGAAAACTAGAACAAAAAATAGTCAATCACCTACATACAAGGAGAAGAACAAGTAGGGATTTTAGGATGAATGCAAACATCGAAGATTTGAATATGGGAGATATCATACTTGATTTAGGATGTGAATTCAATGTACTACCAAACAAGACATGACAATGTATGGGAGAGCCCACATTAGGATATTCACCTATTCAGTTGAAACTAGCAAACCGACACAAATTTCTACCAATTGGCAGACTGAAAGGAGTAACAATAGACCTGGATAGAGTGTGCACTAAAGCATACTTCGAGGTGATTGGAATAGTGGATGAAACCACACCATATCCATCATTTCTTGGCTTGGATTGGGCATTTGATAACCAGACCATAATCAACTTAAAGACATGAAAAATGACATTTGAGTCAGGAGAATACAGGGTCATCGCACCATTGGACCCATCAGAAGGGGAAAGGTCTATAGAACCTACTTGCTTAGATTTAGAGGAAATCAGTTGGTTGTATAGAACAACTACACACGGTGAGGATTACGTAAATCCAACTGCATATAGGATACTCACTTGGCAGAGCATTACTTCATGTGTGACAGACTCAGATACAAGCTTAGAGAACTGGCAACAAAGGCTACACAAAGTTTCCACAAGAAGATGTGCAAGAATAAACCGCGCAATAAGATGGGTAGGAATGAAGATAAGGGAACCACCCAGTTTCAATGGAGTGAATGATCTAGATTTATTCTTGTCACAGTACGAGGATGAAGTGTTATAAAATAAGAGACTCTTAGCACTCGATATAACACTCAAGGCCACACCTTCAAGATGGTGGGGCATACACAAGGAAACAATCATGGATTGTTACCAATGTAAGTGGTTACTGTGCATAAGGTTTGGTGTAGAATGGAGAAGAAACCAAAAGAAGAAGTATGATGGATAGGGGGCACCAACGAAACACTTGGAGAAGTGTAGAGCACTACGGAAAATGACACCACTAGAGGAATGGCCTCATCATTTCATACACACTTTAGAGGGAATACCAACAAACTGGTATACAAACCAAGAACTGCATAGAGGAACTGTGAGAAGGATAGTATTGCAACAAAAGTTTACAATCACTTTCTCATTCGAGCATGAGAACCCCAACATAGACGCAGTACTTAAGCAGATAAGAGGGGTGATATTCATTCAGTAAATAGAATTTGAACTCATAACATAATAACAACAACGAAATAGACAGACAGTGAAATAATTGTTGTCATGCTACCATGTGTAGGAAGAAGCACCAGATGGAGAAGATCAATGTGATATTCAGATCGAGGAAGCAGAATGCGAGAGAGAAGTGGAAGGTCGACATTTAGAATCAGAAGTAATTGCTACGCCGATCAAGGTGAAGAAAGTCGACATTGGGACAATGGAGAATCCAAAAATGAACAACATTGGAGACTACTGGGATGAGAAAACAACAAAAATCCTAACAAAGTTATAGTGCAAGTACATTGATCAGTTCCCTACAAAATTTACAGAAATGAAGGGCATAGCAGGAGAGATGGGAGAAATGAATATACCACTCAGAGTTGAAGCAAGACTGATCAAACAACGACCCTACAAACTAAATATGATATATAAGCATAAAGTTAAAGCTGAGATCAATAGAATTCTCAAAGATGGAATCATAGAACCTGTGGAAGAATTAAAATGGATAAGCCCGATGGTAGTTCAGGAGAAAAAACAAGGCAAGATAAGAATATGCGTCGACTTGAGGAAGTTGAATGATGCATGCTTGCATGACCTGTTGCCTACACCTTTCAGGGATGAAGTGTTGGAAAACGTAGGAGGACACGAAGTTTACTCATTCATTAATGGATTCTCAGGCTACCACCAAATCAAGATAGCATAGGAAGATAGATACAAGACCACGTTTGCTATAGAATGGGGATCTTAATAGTACACATTCATGTCATTTGGACTGAATAATGCACCAACAATATTTTCTAGAGTAGTCATCGTTGCATTTAAGGAATTTATCCACTAGTTTTTAGAGGTATAATTGGACGATTGGACAATCTATAGTCTATTGAAATACCATGTAGAGGTATTGCTACTAATGTTAGAGAGATGCAGGCAGTGCCAGATATCATTAAACATCAATAAGTGCATCTTTGGAGCACCGTTTGGGATACTATTGGGCCATATAGTATGCAAACAAGGCTTACTAGTATCTCTTACAAAGATTGCAGTGATTGTTAACTTACCACCACCAAAAATGGTCTGTCAAATAAGAGAGACATTAGGAAACACATTATACTACAAAACATTATCAAAGGATATGCATAGATCACCACGCCAATGCAGGAATGGTTAAGGAAAGATACAAAGTTTCAGTGGAATGAAGATTGTCAACATGGTCTGGATACATTGAAATAAAAAATGGTCACCGTTCCAATACTAGTATTTCCAGACTAGGAGAAGACATTCCACGCACATGTAGATGCATCAACCATATCACTTAGAGCTATTTTGGCACAACTAGGACCATGAGATTTGGATCATCCTATAGCAGTTGCGAGAAGAAAACTATCAGAATCAGAGCATAACTATAATACTACAGAGAGGGAAGGCCTAGCTATGGTCTACGCACTATAAAATTTCAGACACTGCTTACTGGGAAAACATTTTAAGATGTTCACAGATCACTCAACCCTTAAATACCTAGTCAACAAGCCAATGTTTGGGGGGAGAATCTATCGATGGTTACTATTGTTTCAAGAGTTTGATTTTGAAGTAATAGTCAAGCCAGGAAAGTTGAATGCAGGACCTAACCACCTATCAAGGGTCACGAACGGAGAAGAACCTACAAATTTAGAGGACAACTTTCCAGATGCACAATTATTTTTAGTCCAGATCGTTGATGAATAATTTGCATATATAATCTAGTATTGAGTACAGATACTGTGCCACGGGAATATAACACCTCATAAAATAAAAACCCGATAGTCTGGGCTGTAGACTATCAGTTGATCGCAGGACACTTATACAAAATGGGCGCAGATAACATCTTGCGAAGATATGTTTTAGAACATGAAAGATCAAGGGTTTTAGCATAATCCCATGAGGGAATAGCAAGAGGACATTACGTAGGAAAAGATATCGTGCATAATATATTGCGCACGGGACTATGGTGGCCGAGAATTTATGGATATTCGAAAGAGTATTTCCATAGATGTGATGTCTGTCAGAGGGTTGGTAAACCCAATAGAAGGGATGAGATGCCACTAAGGCCACAGGTAATGTTGCAAGTATTAGAAAAATGGGAAATAGACTTTGTGGGACCAATTAACCCACCAACAAAGAGGATGGGAGCAAGATACATTATCACCGTGACAAAATACCTAACAATATGGGTGGAAGCGACAACAATTAAATATTGTAGCGCAGAAACAAAAACACACTTTCTATTTGAACAAGTAATCACTAGATTTGGTTGCCCAAGAATTTTGATGAGCGACCAAGGCACTCACTTCATTAACAACACTATTAAGGCTATGAATAAATAATTTGAATTCCATCATCAAAATATCACTCCATATCATCCACATGCAAATGGAACAGTAGAAGCATTTAACAAAATCCTTGAGAATGCACTGACGAAGATCTGTAATGTCAACAGGGATGATTGGGACCTCAAAATACCAGTAGCATTATGGGCTTACAGGACCACATGCAAGAAGTTGACATGACACAGGCCATTCATATTGGTATATGACCAAGAAGTAGTAGTACCATTAGAAATTCTGGTACCCATTCTACGCGTAGTTGCGATTACACACATGATAGAACGAGGAATAGTACAAGATAGGCTGAATCAATTGATGATCATGGAGGAACATAGGAGCCTAGCAGGGTCCCACCAACAAGTTCATAAATCAAGGGATAAAGTGTGGCATGACATACATATCAATAATAAAATTTTCAAGGAAGGAGACTTAGTGTTGATGTATGACAACAAATCCATTCAGCATCCAGGAAAACTTAGAATGCACTGGTTAGGACCATAAGAAGTAAAAATTGTCACAGATGGGGGAGATTTATAGTTGAAGGACTTATGAGGCACATAAATCAAAGGGATGATCAATGTGAGCTGACTGAAGCTGCACAAGGATAGTCAACCACCCACAACTTGAAAGTCACCGCGTAGTAAACAAGAAAAATAAAAATAAATAAATAGAAGAAGCAGGAGATCAAACGGTGCCAATAAAGGCATAGTGCACCGAAAGGAGAAGGATAAAGCACACTTAGGAATACGAGCCCGAAGAAGATAAGGCCAATGGTCAGTTCAAAACAAAAACAAGGGGGAGAGACGAAGATGACAAAAGAAGTGCTAAGTGATGAAGGCAAGCAGAATTGAATGCCGAAAATGAACGATGGGACGCCACATTAATCGCACCAACTGGAGATGGAGAGGGAGAGTAATGGAAAGTATGAAGGAAACATAGTTTCATTGAATCTATAATAAAGGTAACATCTTCGAAAAGATTCACATGATGCCCATACAAAGCAAGGATGTTGGAGAAAAAAGATTATTGTGAAATTGGAAAAGTTAGAGAACGATAGAGCATACGAAGCATAGAGCAAACTTTACAGAGGTTACAGAGGCTACTAAGCTCGACGAATGATCAAATTTTCCACCATGGAACCACCCAAACAAGCAGAACCCATCCATACTTCCAGAAAATCCAGAGTTAGGACCAGAGCACAAAGAAAATCGCAGGAAAGAAAACAACAACCGCTAGAAGTCGTCAATGTGGAGGAAATCCCATCACCGGATACAACAATAGTAAACCCCACACCCATTGTGGAGGAAACCCAACAGACAACATCAAAATGCATGGATGTGGATATTTTGGAAGAGGGGCAGGGCCGACAGAAAGAGGACACAGGTAGTTAAGTGCAACCAGAAAACCCTGAGGAAGCTCTGAGAGTCAATGGGACGACCCAAAATCAGGAAGCAGTGGACGAGCCAGAGGAATCACAAACAACCGTGTCGAAACACCCATAGGAGGGAGCAGTGGAAGATGTTACAAATTCACCGGAAAAATATGTCGAAGAATGACCAATGGAGGTAGGAACCTCAAGTCATCCACCACCACGAAAGGACAAGCAACAGGTACCTAGGTCATCACACAAAAAACCCCCCACAACAATTATTTTTCTATGTATACCAGAAGGGGTATGGGTGAAAGCATATTTGATAGGTTATGTCGAGAAATTAAAGTACTTAGACCATGATTTAATGGACACAGAAAAGTTCCCAAAGTTTGCGAAGCAAGTCTACTTATAGATTGTGGGTATAGACCCCTTTGGGGAACCGATTCATGAACCACTCCAGTGGGTAGCAGGATTGGAAAAAACGATAATTTTAGGTTTTTTGGAACTACCACACTTTGGAATAGGAAAATATGCAAACCGTTGTGTCAAGTAATTGATGGCGGTTACACATGGCGAAGATTTATGGCTGGATAAGCTCATCTCAATAGACGTAGATCTCATCGTGCACATCATAGGGATGCCATCATGGGGCATGGATCCCGCCGAATTTATCAAAGACAAAACAAAGGAGAAAGCACCCGCTGAGGAGATGAAAAATAAATATGACACTGAAGGGGGAACATGCAGAATCATTATCAAACAGATTAGTGATATCGCGACAAAAATGGCCGCAAAAATCATGGCCTACAAGCTATTCAGAAAATGCCTCAAGGAGGAAGTCCTAGCTGCAGCACAATGTGTCGAGGGAACCACGATCAACTGGGCCTCTTATCTATTGAATTTGTTTCTAGATGACTGCAAATATGCACAGGATCTGGGAACATAATTTCATTATTCATGGCTCATCATGTTGATAGCCATTATGGGATGGAAGGAACTGAAATATGTATTTTTTGCCACCAGACCCAAACCGAATCATGGAGAGAGATACTTATCTCTTGGCATTGCTTCAGACGCGAGGAACAAAAATATGAAGGCAACTATATTCAAAGGATATCTTCACGACCTACAGGAGACCATAGCAAACATATGGAGGATAACACCACAGGTTGTTGCATACTATCAGGGCATATCTAACTTCAAGGCCACTTGACATGCGATGTGGATCTAGGCGCAGAAGAACCCCAACAAGAAATGGATACAACTGTGCTATTGCATAATAGAGGGGGACATATAAATGGCCATCAAGGATTGGGAAGATGATTGGGGGATTCCATTCCTCACTCGATACATACCTACAGGGGTAGAGGAGAAGGAGGAAAGGCATGAACATTCACATGATGAGGAGGTAGGGAAAGAACATGCATAGTCCTAGGAAGTCAAAGTGCCCAAGAAACCAAGGACGAGCCAGACCAAACCAAAGCAGAATAAAGGGGGGACATCCAAGATAGGACTCTAGACGGGGAAGAAGAATAATACACATGCACCCCAAGTACATTAGAAACAGGTTGAAGTAGCACATGGGACTACACCAAGTCCTAATCCACAAGAACCAGACCCGAATAAGCAACCAACTAATTAGACAGGGGGTGCGTGCAAGAAGATGAAGGTGCATAGAACACCTCCTGAATACACGATTACGAAGGATGATGCAAAAATAATATCCCAAATGGTTCAATATCGCACATTCGATAATTTTGAGAATGTTGCATGCCACAAGGACATAAATGAAGAAGGGTTGGAAAACATGCAACAACTTCTTAATCAGATTGGGGAAGCGCAGGCATCCCACAAAATCATAGAAACGGGGCCATCAACATCACAGACAGGAGGATAACCTGAAGCAAGTGAGTGGGATACAGTCCAGACAATACCACAACCAAGTGCAATGTTTCACGTTACGCCCAACATGTTGCGCATGGACGAGATCATGTGGAATACATCCCTAAATGAATTGGCTCAATTGAAGTTGATATTGTCATGGATAACAACCAAGGCCCTTTAGAAACTGCAGTTTAGATTTACCTAGGAGGTACAGTCTCATGCACAAACAGACACAGTCGAACTGCAATAGGTAAAGGATAAATGGGACGAGATGGAATTTGTATTCAAGTAGGCCAAGCTCGAGATCAAAGAGGAGAGGGAGCGCATGAACGGATTGGAGAAGAAAGTGGCTGGATCTTACGAGAAGATTCCAAAGACTATGCAGAGGGCCTAACTCATGACAACAAAAAAGATTGATCCGATTGCACAGAAAATTGATCAATATCAATAGGAGATCATGAATATCTGCGAGTAGATCACACCTACCACTCCACTGGAGGTCAGGGATAAAAGGAAGAAGCAGGCAACAAAGCATATACATGAGATAGAGCAACAGGCCCACGCAATGGCTGACTTGTTCGACAAAGCAACACAACTCTGGATGAAGTTGGAAGAGGATAAACAGGTCTAGCAATGGGACTAGGAAGAAGAAAGGATAAGCATAGCTATCCAAGACCTCAAGCAGAGGTAGAATACAATGTCAATCAAATAGCACATCAAAGGGGTGCAAGATATGAAGAGACTGTAGGAAGAAATCACCACTGCGTAGACGCAGAAAAAGAAACGCCGGGCTCAAATGGAACCACTCTAAGAGCGATTAGCAGAGGTCATTGCACAAGAAGAGGAAGCTAATGATTATATGTAACAGACCCAGGAAGAGTGTAGAGGGATGATTAACGACGTGATTGCAGTACATAGAATGGACACACTCAAGGAGAAGACCACGTAGGCTCAAACACAAGCAACGAATCTTAGGGAGAAGTTCCAGGCGATCACCAGGGAGATCAAAAAAGCACACAAAGGTTAGGTGGCTCGGGACGAGCCACATGTCAGTGTTGGGGGCCTGTTGGAAGGAGGCCAAAGTGGAAAGAAAGGATATTTTTGGAAGGAAGGCATGGACACAGAAAGCAACAACTGGAAGGAAGAGAAGCACGCGTGCATGCATGGAATATATAACGACGTTAGGGTTAGGGTTTTTCTAATACACTATAATGGCCGATGAGCCAAAATTCTATAAATATAAATACCTAAGTCTCATAGAGATGCTAGAACATGAGATAGAGGCGGATATAGAGGGTCTTGAGGAGGAGTCTTGTTTTGATTGCGAGTTGTAATATTTTCTATACGGCCTAATTTTGTAAGTTGTTGAGCTGGAGAGAAGTAACGGGGGTGGATCTTGAGGGTTAGATTGCAGGTTGAGGAGCCTGGTGTGATATAGTCTACCTCATAATAGATCTTTACCTAATTGATAGGATTTGTAAAGTGCGCGGTGTTGTAGTTTTGGAACTGTTGTTATAAAAGATCTTTAGAGCCAGAACTTTGTGGACGTAGCCCAGGAGGGGGTGAACCACGATAAAACTTGTGTTATGTGATTGAATGAATGTATTTCCTTACTGTTTTAAGTAGTTTTTGATATGCTAAATGAATGAGTTGATTATATTCCATGCGTAATCATGAATGGTAGTTTATTGTGTTAATAAGTTGATTAGAACTCTCATCGCACACTTCTTACAGTCCCACTCAATCCTGGGTTGCAAACACTTGAGTATTGCAGTCACCCATTAAGACTATCTCAGGGGAGACTACGCAATGCACTCTGTGTGTTACGTTTCCTTCTGGTTTACCAAGAGGGCCGATAGTTTTAGAGGTTGTTTTGGAATCCCTGTAGACATGAACCCTGGGTCAAGCGTATTGAAGATATAAACTTGGGCGTATAAATTATAACCAACAACAGTGGAAGAATTAATTTAGAAGAAAAATTTGAGGAAAGAAATGAATTTTTTTTTAGATCTTGATCTTGAAATAGAAAATGAAAACACTAAATTTTCAATCCAAGAATAACATCATCCTATGTATGATTCATGGGAGGTAAATCCCAACCTCTCATGTGCTCAATTTGAGAGTGATGATTATTTTGAAATCAAGGATGAACATGAGGACTTAATTCAATATGAAAATACTGTAGCAGAGTCTCAAATTATACAACTAATGTACATCAAGACACAACAACAATGTTTACATCAGAGCAACATAAATCATCACTTTACATCAGATTTGTATCATGTCGATTATTTCCCTGAAGCAGAGTTTTATGAAGAAGGCATTTTCAAAGCATCAAAGGAAAGATATTTGCAGCAAGAGGAATCATGGATGATACATTTTATTTTTGAAGATCATGAAGCTATTGATGAACAAAAAAATATGGCCTTACAGTTCCCCACAAAAGTTCACCAACAATTGACCATTCCAACCTAACCACATAGACATGATCATTGTACAAAGGAAGAATTCCTTCAAGGAATTGATCTTGAATCAGAAATCTTAGATGTGGTTAGTGATAAGAAAAAAGATGAAGTTATTGTCATATTGGAAACTCCTTATCCAATCAAAGAACACAACATGCTTGAGCAAAAAAAGGTTGATTTAATTGAATCTTGGTTCCAAAGCACTGTTGGAAAAGAAATACAATCATATTTCAGGCACATCTTGCTCAGTCTTATCGCAATATACTTTGGGCATGTTTTTGATCATTTGGTAGAAACCTCAACATATTGCCCAATTCAGGAGCTCATTATACAAGTCGGTTGGATGCTTGAATGGATCCATTGGAAATATGCCTACACCTAAGCTACCCCTTTACTTCAAGTAAGTTAGGGTAGGTAGATCATGCATGTACATATTTTTGTTCAATGTTGCACAATAAGGCAATCAAACTCAAATATAACTCCATGAAAGAAGAAGAATTACAAGAATTTATTTTGAAGATGACTTCATAGCCCAACGAAGAAGGTAACCGATCTTGAGATTCTGGTGTTCTCAAAAACCCACAGGGGGTCACTGTCCCATAGTTGGAGCCAGTTGTTCACCAAAATTTGGTCATCTATATTTTCCCCGTCTTGGATTAATAAAAACAAAATTGATATCATAAGATGAATTTTTTTTAACTATTATAAATTCCTTGTGTATCCCCCGACCTCAGCTTCATCACACATTTTTTGGATCAAAAATCTGAGTTTGTATTCTCAATATATCCAGGTTTAAAGTTTAAAGAGGAAAAGGGCACCTCTTTCATGTGGAATAAAGCTAATCTTTTGGAAGCGCTTTTAAATTTCTTCGGGTTCAAAACCCTTGAAAATATTGTTATTTTGGGTTCAAAACCCATGAAATATCTTCATGGTATTTCTCATGAGGAAATTTCATTCTCCTCTCTTCCCTCACTCCTCATATCCCATAGTTTTTATTTGCGTTATGGAGATCGGTTGGACTCACCATAACTCCCTCACCTCTCCCCTTCATCCCCCTCATGTCCGTCCTCGAAAAAATCACCTCACCCCCTTATTTTCCTCACTGCCAAACCCTTCCCCACTCCCCACATTTCCCACCTCCTCACTTTTGCTCACTACAAAATTCCCCTGCTAAAATACCCCACCTTTCCCCTCACAAAAAATCACATACTTACATGGTGGGTTGGTGGACCCGCCATACTCTCATACCCCCTCACCTTCCCAAACCGCCAACCTGATATTACGATACCTAAAAACACTCCCCCCTCACCTCGCCCTAAGTCATCCCCCTCACCTCTGCCATATACACTTATCCCCCTCCCTAACTACCCTTTCCCCCTCTCTCGTTCACCCTCCCACACTTAATACATTTCACATCTAAACATTATTTACCATTATTTAAATCTCTCACCTTTAACCTTATGTATTATTTTAATCAATCACCTTTAATCTTATTCCATATTCCAAACACTCTTTTGATGAAATGGAAACCTACTTAATACTATGGAGGAATGATATGTGGCATACAATAAGAGCCTTACATGGAAATATATTAATGTTTGGACAAAATTTAATCCAAGGGTCCAGATTTGACCACGAATTTTTATCAATGGTGGTTGACTCATGATCTTGCAGAGGCCATAACTTGAGCTCCATGTGTCGGAATCACGTAAATTTTATACCGTAATTTTTATACAGTATTCAAAGGATTAAGGTTCTTACATTTATCCCAAAAATTAAAATATCAGTTAGTTGCATTTTTAATGGGCATGCATGACAACTCGAATTCACGAGCTCATATCGTGAGATCCATGCAATGGATTTGGGAAAATTTTATATCATTGGAAATATAAGATGATGAAGATCACATATGAAATTATTTCCATGTCTAAAAAGTTTATTATCATTCCCAAAGAATTAAAAAACAATCATCCTCTTTTAAATGGAAATTAATTAAATTTCAAAAATAAAAGTTTAATTATAACTTTTATTAAAAAAGGAGAGGGACCCATTTTCAATATACTTATATTAATGATATAAATTCATTAAGGAGGAATTAATGAGGCATTAATTAAGAGAATGTTTCAAGAATAAACTTGTATGGGGATTTCTATAAGGGATAAACCCTAACTACTCAAGTAGTTAGAAAATCTCTTCTTAAAAAGAGAAGAGAGGCTTCATCAAAGGTTCCAAGAATCAATATTGTGAGAGGGGTAGAGCAAAAGATTAGAGGAACAAGAAGTTACAACCATGGATACACAATCAAGCTTCTTATCAAAAGAAACAAATCTCCATCTTTTTCATTATTTCTATTCTTCTACACCACTTCTCATAGCTTTATGCTTGAATCTCATAGTTGGAAATAAGTCTGAGTTGTTGAGTTTTTTTCTTATATTATTCTAAGATCTTTTATGATATGATCATAGAGTATTTTCAGCCATATATATGGTTGTCAAGGATTTTGTAATGAAGAACATATTTCATGAATAAAACTCCACAAAGAATTGCTTCGGGGTTGATATTGACTGTATCTTGTAACTTTGAGTTTTAATTATGAGATATTTGAGGTTGACCTATCAAATTCTCTTTTGATCTTGATAGTAGTACTCTTTTAAAATTATTTTACGTGATCAAATTATTCTCTCCTATTTTTCATGAAGAAGACATGGATGTATTTACATATGATTAAGAATATTTTGTGTGATGTTGATCACAATTTAATTATGATGTTGAAGCCCTCCAATATTTTATTATTGTAAAAAGAACTTTGTTGCACATAAAGATCATATTGGGTTATTGAAGAACCATTTTAATTTAAATCCAAACAATAAATATTTGGGGTTTGTTCTCTAGCACTCTCCCTACTCCAAGATATTCAAAGATATATCTTTTAGCCAAAGAGGAGAACCACCTCTCTAAAAATGAAGGGAGACTAATGTCCTCATGAGGTTGTCGTTTTGGTCCTGACGGATTCAAGTGTCAACAGTTTTGGCGACCATACTGGGGAATGATTTGTTTTCAAGAGATATGATACCTTTTGGATAATATATTATTGGAAGACTAGAAGCATTTTGGTTGCAATTTGAGAGAAAATTTAGAGATTAACTCAAGATGAATTGGGTTTTGGAGAACCTTGTTCAAAGAACATTGAATGGCCTTGAAGGTTTATTATTGAAATTTCAATCACAAATTAGTTGTGACAACCTTTATGGAACTAGAAAACCACCAAAGATTTGGGAGGATGATCTCCCTGGAAACTCCATCCTCAAAAATCAAGATCCTAAAGAATTATGCCCTGGTGACTTCACTGAAAAGATCTCTTAATTTCAAGAAGATATATATAAAGAATCCTTCGAGGAATTTTTCTCATGCTATCAAGAGATTTTGCCTCCTCCCTCAAAAAATGTTGTTTAAGGAATAGTGAAAGGAGAAGGTATCTAAAAAAATAAAAGGTTGCACAGAAACCCACTCAGTTTGCTAGGAGAAGTTCAACCCTTGCCTTGATAGTTCAAAACATGCTCAATTAGCTGACACACGTGAATTTTCACCAGAACATGTGCGAGGTGTCTGATATAGATGGTTCTTTGAAAACAACTTTCCCATATTTTCCTTTCGTCATCAAATGCAAGATCAAATTTAATGAATTTTACCTTTTCATGAATGTCTAAATCGACCTCAACATATGTACTTTGTTGGTGACTATTTAAAATTAGTTCCCTCTCAGCTGCTAGTCACTAAAGATTCAACTTGGTCTTCACTCTTTTTCGTATTTTCTTCCTCATTCAACCAAAAAACATCTTTTTGGTTGACTCAACTAGGAATAATTTTGACTTGATTATTTTGATTCTACTCCATCAAACTTGCTTTAGCCTCAACCCGACTTGTATTTCCCAATTTAAGTTTTCTTCGAATTAGACCTTTAGGTTATTTCATTCTTGGATTGACTTGACTAAGAAGAAAACTGACTTGAGAGATTCAACTTTGGTCGTCCTGACTTGTTTCGGTTTTGACATTGACTTTGGCTTCGATCTTTGACTTCTTTGATTTCGACTTATTCTACTTATCCGACTTCAACCTTTGACTTATTCGACCTCTTCTATTTCGACCCTTGATTTATTTGACTTCGACCTTCGACTTTTTCAACTTCTTCAACTTCAACTTCTTGCTAAGATTTTTATACCAGACTTCTTGACCCTGTGAGTAAATTGATGCCCATAGTAATCTTATTTGACCTTAATGTCAACACTATAACACCATGTCCAACATTCTTATTTGTGATTTGTATGCATCCATATTGGATTCTCCATTTACCCTTCTTATCTAGACAATTTATTCAAAATTTCTTTTTGTGCATCGATGTTAATGACACAATCCACCATAAAACACATTGCCATTAGGGTGATTTCATCAAAATCATACAATATAGGATGAGTGCATCAAGCTCATACAATATATTAGTCAATATTATCTTTGTACTAATATTCAAGTCAACTTCATAACATTATGTCCAATATTGGCAATGCTTATGAAACCAATCAATCAATGATACTTCACCTATATATCAAGGTTTACATCAATGACAACCAAATTTTCAACAATCTCCCCCTTTTATTGATGATAACCTAGTAAAACAACCTTACTCCCATTGTGAATGTATTCTATATTTTGAGTTCTTTGATATGAATTTGTTTTACTCTTTATCTCTCCCCCTTTGACAACAATAACAAATGTAATATTTCTCTTATCCCCCTGAGATGATGCTCCTCCTAAGGTGATTCTCCTCCAGAGGTGATGCTTCCCTTGTTTTTGTGCCATTTGTTAGGACTTTGTTTTATTGTTTATCTCTCCCCCTTTCTCAACATATGTCACATTAATGCTTCTATCATAGTCATTTGATTTTGTAGTAACCAACTTCAACTTCTACCTTCTCAGAAACACAATTAAATTGGTCATAGTATCTTCTAATGTAGTGTTGCCTTAGATACTTGAGACATGTATTAGTTTTTCCATGATACTTTAAACTATATTCCTCTTCTAACCATGTTTCTTCAATGATGAACTGGATATGTTTTAGTTATGTTTCCCTTTATCTTCCTTCAAGAGTGTTCCAAGATTATACAAATGTTTCTCAAGGACTATCATTATTTTCTTTCAGACTGCTAGCCATTTCTTCATGATGCTAGTCCTCTATTCATCCATTTGTAACCCAAGAGCCTCTTTATTAGTTTCTCATTATTTTGAGAATATGTCCTTGGGTTTCGATCATATCATACTTTAGTAGAATATGTAGCATTAATACTTACTCCAAATCATATTGCACATTCCTTTCTCTTTCCTTTGTCTTGTTGACTTCAAGTTTTAGATATACAAACAATGATGGAATTTTGATTTTCTTTGCCACATTTATGATTTCCCTAAGCCAAGAGTAACATTCATGAGTAACATTTATGTTATTCAATACTCATAATGTCACCAGGAACAACCTTAAGTCTTCCCTGAATCCTCCTTCCTTTCTTTTGTTCGTATTTTCTGTTGAGGAGGAGGTTTAATAGATAATCAAAATAGCATTGGAAAACTTTTGAGATCCTCATCACTCAATTCTTCTGGTTGGTATACTATTGAAGATTCATCATCATCATCACTATTTTCTGTAACAAAAACTTCTTCATCTTCTTCTTTAGAATTTTCTTTTTCCATTTTTCTTTCATTAGCTAGTGGACTATTGATTTGCAGGACATCATCAAGAACTACAATTGTGTCATATTATTATTTAGGAACTCTCCTTTCTTGAGCTTGATTCACTTTATATGCAAAAAAAATATTTTTATATTCCTTATTAGAAGCTTTACCCATCATTCTCCTATTATTAACTTCATTGATTTCAGGTGCAATATATTCATCATTTCTTGTTTTGTACTTCAGATTTTATTTTCCATATCTTTTTATTCTGTTTATTAGGGTTTCCTATATTCAAGGATTTCATTGGTAATCTACACTTACTGGATTTATGTCCATAGTTGTTGCACCTTTGGAATTCAACATTTAGATTTTGTAAAGGAGAGAAAGAGTTGTAGTTTCTTTTCTCTATATTAAAATTCTTGCTTCTTTGGAAATGATTTGGATTGTACTTTCCATAGGCTTTACAATGTACTACTTTGTGTCCAAAATTATTGCAAGAATAGAAATGTCCAAGGAATATATGTTGATATATGTTAGAGGGATTTCTTCTAGTGATTGTATTCGTCTTGTCATCTATTTCTTTAGTAAGGGATGTTAATTTTTGTTTATTTGGGATGGTCTCCAATGAAAATCATCCTTGCCTTATTATCTTCTCTTCTTAACGATCTTTTAAGAGCATCTGCATAACTGATTGGTATTTTGACAGATCCTTGTGATGTTGAAGTTGATTCTTGGGTGTATCTCAAACCAGTCTTGTTGTTTGGTAACCTCTAACTACTGAGAATTTCATCCAATATTTTTGAACTGTTTTCAAATTTTGATCCATTATTTTCTTTCTCAAGTTCACCTTTTCGTAGCTCAATCTCAACTTATAGCTTCTCACATACTTTTTTTGTATAATTGAGTTGATTTAAAATGAATTCTTCAATTATTTTATCTTCTACAAGTTGAGACTTCAAATAACTTATTATCTTCTCTGATTCTTTGATTGTTCTTGATGCATCTACTTCTGTTGATTGATGTGCTTATTCAAACTCTTGAATTTGTGCCCTTAGTATCTTGTCCTTCTTTTTATACTTTCTTAGTTCCTCCAGAGAACTAATCAACTCTACTTTTATGTCTACTTCTCTTTCAAATTCATATTTTTCTTCATCATCTACAACATTATCTTGAGATTTCATTCCCATAAATAGAAGCTCTGAATCTTCATCTTCACTTTCTTCAGAAGAGATACTATTCTCTTTGGTGTAGAAATTCTTCTTTTGTTTGTAGTATTTCTTTTTGTTCTTTTTCTTACCCTTCATATGTTCTTTATGATTTTGAATTTCCTCATCATCACTATGTTCTGAGGAAAATCACTCTATGGCATGGGGTAAACCAAAACAGAGAAAAATGACTAGACAAATCAACTCTAATATCAAGTATGCTATATAAACAAATATTCTAACAAGACAAGATAAAGATCCTACTTCGTCTAGACATTCGATGAAGTCCACCATTGAGCACCTGACTCAAATAAATACACCTGCAACTTGTCCTCAACAACCAAAATACACAAGCATATGGTGATAATATACAAAGTTAGCACATATAATAGCATAATCCATCAATATTCATAACAAATACGCCCATGTGATAACAATTCAAATATTTGCAAGACATTAATTGGATGAGAAAATAGTATTTCTATTCAAATGTAATCAACAGAAGTGTATGAATGACAAAATTATGTGTTGGCACGTTCAGAACCGAGAAACTAAGTCCCTTCCAGTTGGGCCTCCACCACTTCAATCCTCCACCAAAGGAAATCTCATATAAGAGAGACAATGATATTCTCCATCAAATAGGGAATATCTTGGGGGTTGAACAATGTGTTCATACTTAAAAGGACAAAGGGATGCAGACTCAATATGAAGGGAATAATTTCTCCAAAGTAACTTTTCTCTCAAAGTTGAATTCTTCTCCTCTTCTCCACAACTTGGATAGTGCCAATTTATAGCCTTCAAATGGAACTGAAGGGTCGAGTTAGAACGTTTCCAGTATATGGAAGGTCAAGGATCATGTATCTTGTGATGCGACATGGAATCCCCACACCATTTTTTTAATTTCAAGAACAAAACCCGATGTACGCGGGTTGTAATGGTGAAACTTGTGTATACGTATGATGCATAGTTGTTGGGGTGCGTATATGTGGAAACAATATGTTTTTTAGCTCTGGGAATTGCAAAAATGGGACTTCAAGTCTGTGTAGGGAAATGGAAAAGGCCTTCTAAGTAATTTTGCATGGGGTGAGGAAAATATTGCTATAAAAGATGCCCACTAATGTGTGAGGTCAGAGGAGTATCTGGGATGTATGAAATACACTATAATTCCTATAAGTGGAGTAATGCAGACCCAGCGGGATGAACTAGTTGCTCATAAGAATATTACAATCCATAATGAATTTGTGCACATGGCTGCCAATTTGAATTACATTGCAGATCCAAGTGGAAATATACCAAACAGTTTCTCATGGCCATGAATAGGCAATACAAGGGTAGATACATGCCATAGGTTGTCATAGTCATGGACATGGCCCAATGAAAACCAGTCTCAAAATCAGTCTGAAGATATCTGTATACAATGAAGTACTATATGATATCCTACGATCACTCAAGTCATATAGGTACGGGTCCAATGAATGATAGAAACAACTCAGGAAAGCTGCAACTATGAAATGATGTCTTCAAGTGTTAGAAAAACAAGATCATGGAGCAATAAAATAAAACAAATGAAGAAATAAAATAAAGAAGATACATAATACAATAGAGACAAAGATATATGTGGTTCACCCAGTGTGCGCTATGTCCACTAGAGAAATTGCCAGGTCCTTCCTTTATTATTATCCATCAAATGAAGCGATACAACCTACAACAAACCCGTTGTAACTTCCTCTTCTTTCTCTCACAGTCTCCTCTCTCAGAATACAATATTCATTACATAGCCGCAATAAATTTCCGTCATAAAAGAGGGTTTCCTTCTAGGGAAAAAAACCTTAACACAACTTCTACCATTACATCTGTGACCTTACAATGAATGGTCTAGAATTGCAATGAAATTACAATATACATTTACAAGGCAATTTTTCCTTCGGGGGCTCACTTTCCCTCGGATCCCGCAGGGGGGGTAAACCTCCCCTACACTCCCCCACGTGGATCAGTGTACATTATTCTAAGATGTAAAGTCTTCATGGGGCATAAACATAGCTGAAAACAAAGACCTCTGAATCAGGAAGATAATCAGGCTCCACAACCAACAATATCCCACTTGGAGACTGATCTCAACAACTCCATCATTGTTGTATCTGTTGGACTATGAACCTTCGTGGACCTAGAAAATTTCTCATCTTCACCTTCATGCTTGAAGACCAACTGAAACTGAGCAAGAACTCAGTTTCTCCCTAGTTACTCCCTTTGTTAACATGTCTGCAGGATTCTGGCTAGTGTGTATCTTTTCCAACTTCAAATTTCCATATTCCAAGAAAGGGCGTATCAAATGGTACATCAGTTGTATATGCTTAGTATTCGAATGGAATGTTGAGTTATTTGCAAGATGAATGACACTCTCACTATCACAGTACAACATGTTATTCTCCTACTTCTTTCCCAATTCCTCCATAAACCTTTGTAACCAAATCATTTATTTACTAGCCTCTGTAGCAGCAACATACTCTGCTTCTGTTGTTGAAAGTGCAACAACCTTTTGTAGTTTTGAAATCCAACTTACTGATGTTCCAACTATAGTAAAAACATACCATGTGGTTCTCCTCCTGCTATATTTATAACCTTCCATATCTGAATCAACATATCCCTATAGAAAAGTGTCTGAAACTCCAAAACATAATTCATGAGTAACAGTACCTCTCAAATACCTGAGAATCCAATTTACTGCCTCCCAATGTTCTTTACCTGTATTGTTCATATACCTTCTCACAACTCCCACTGCATGTGTAATATCTGGTCTTGTGCAAAGCATCGCATACATCAAGCTACCAACTGTTGATGAATAAGGGACCCTGGACATGTACTCTATCTCCTCCTGTGTCTTGGGACACATTTCCTTAGTTAATTTGAAATGGCTGGCCAAAGGTGTACTAAATGTTTTTTCATTATGCATTATAAACCTCTCCAACACCTTCTCTATGTACTCACCCTGAGACAATGTCAATTTGCGATTTTTCCTGTATCTTGTTATTCTCATACCGAGGATTTTCTTTGCAGCACCCAAATCCTTTATCGCAAATGAATTAGCTAATCTATTATTGAGCACATTTATATCTTTCATATTAGACCCTTCAACAAGCATGCCATCTACATACAATAGCAAGATAATATAGCTTCCATTTTCTAGCTTTTAAAAATAAAGATAGTGATCATAATGACATATACTATAACCTTGTTCTGTCATAAACCTGTCAAACTTCAAATACCACTTCCTTGGAGCTTTCTTTAGGCCATACAAGATCTTATTCAACATGCATACCAAATTATCCTTCCCTTTGACCTCATACCCCTGTGGCTGCTGCATATAAACCTCTTCCTCAAAATCCCCACAGAGAAAAGTTGTTTTTATATCTAGCTGTTCAAGATGAAAATATTCTACTTCCATAAGACTCAAAATAGTCTTAATTGAAGTCATTTTAACAACAGGAGAAAATATTTCATCAAAATCTATATCTTTCTTTTGTACAAACAACTTTACAACAAGTCTATCCTTGTACCATTTTTTTCCTACATCTTCTTCCTTCAACTTGTAAACCCATTTATTTTGCAATGCTCTTTTTCCTGCATGGAACTGAACCAAGTCCCAAGTATGGTTATTTACCAAGGATTCCATTTACTCTTTCTTGCCTTGATCCCACTTATTTTTGATGTCTACCTGCATTGCTTCTTCATAACATTCTACTTCACCATAATCAGTCAACAATAAATAATACAATGAAGGAGAGTATCGTTTAGGGGGTCTACTTAACCTGGTAGATATTCTAACAACAATTGTATGAGTTTGAGGTACATGTTTCTCCTGTTGTTGTACATTTTGATTTTCTGGTTCCTTTGGAATTTCTTTTTCATTGATCTCATCAAGCATTGTGTATTTTGGTTTTTCTTTTTCCTGTTTCTTTCCCTACAACTGATCTTTGTACATGAACTTCTCATTTAATATGACATCTCTACTCCTAATTATTTTGTTAGTTTCATAATCCCATAAGAGATAACCAAAATCATTAACATTGTATCCAATAAATATACAATTCTTGTATTTTTCCTCAAGTTTTGTTCTATTTTCTTTATCAATATGGACAAATGCTTCACAACCGAAAGTCTTCAAAAAATAATAGTTTACCTTTTTACCTGTCCATACCTCCTCTAGAATTATACCATCCAAAGAGCTTGAAGGTCCTATGTTTATTAAGTAAACAACAATATCTACAACATCTTCCCAGAACTGTAAGGGAAAACAAGCATGCAATATCATACTCCTTGCATGTTCCATGATTGTCCTGTTCATCCTTTCTAGCACACCATTTTCTTGTGGTGTTCTTGGAACTATCTTCTCTATAAGAATCCAATAGTATGAAAAATAATAATCAAACTCCTTGCTACAATATTCAGCTCCATTATCTGATCTGAGACACTTCAACCTTTTCCCTATCTCATTCTCAACCAAAGCTTTCCATTTCTTAAAAGTATCAAAAACATCATATTGTTGTCGAATGCAATAAACCCAAGTTTTTCTAGTTGCATTATCAATACAAGTAACATAATAAAAAGAGGCACCACGAGATGATACCCGAGATGGTCCCCATATATTTGTATGCACAATCTATAACCTTTCACTCTTATTTTCTTTTCTATCTCTGAGAAATCTGACTCTCATTTGTTTTTCATAAACACAATGCTCACATAAGTCCAAATAAATCTGTTTAAGATCTGGAAACAAATTTATTTTGTGAAGTATTTGCATCCCCTTCTCACTCATGTGTCCAAGCATATGATGACAAAGTGTTGTATCCACTCCTGTAGAAGCTAAAGAGATAGAAGAGTCAATATTACTAGTACATAAATAGAGTGTACCTACCTTCTCTCATTTTTCTATCGCCAATGGTCCTTTGGTGACCTTCCACACCTTATCTGTAAATATGGATATACAACCTTCACTTGCTAACTGTCCTGTTGAAATTAGATTTTTCCTTAGATCTGGAACATGTCTTACCTCTTTCAACCACCATTGGTTTCCATTACTTTGCTTCATTTTTACCTTTCTCATTCCAACAATTTTTCATGGTGCATCATCACCCAAATGAACCTGAACCTGTCCAAAATCACCTTGAATATAATCTAGAAAATGTTTCCTATGCGATGTGGAATGAAATGAAGCCCCTGAATCTACCACCCAAGAATTAGAAATATTATCTACAGAAAGAATCAAAGAATCTTGTAACACATCGCCTGTTACATTTGCTTCCTGATTTTTCTCCTACTGTCCATCTCTTTGTTTATTTGGATCTTTGTAGTCTTTATTCATATGTCCTTTCTTCCCATAATTCCAACACTCTATCTTTCCAAGTCTGGATTTGGATCTGCCCTTCCTAGAATTCAAGCAGTTCCCTGTGCCCTTTCATCTATCCTTTTGTCTTCCCCTGTTCTCCATGTTCAATGCATTACCAGATGTCTCACCTGTTCTTTTCCATCGCATTTCCTCACTGAGGATAACACCAACAACATCATCAAATTTTAAAGTATTTGAACCATAGACAGAGTTACTTACATCCATGACCAAGTCATTCCAGCTTTCTGGCAGTGAGCACAAGATTAGAAGATCCCTGACCTCATCATCAAAGTCCACTTTTATATAACTTAGTTGATTAGTAACCATATTAAATTCATTTAAATGATCTGCAACAGACCCACCTTCTGACATATTCATATTAAATAATCTCTTCATTAGAAATATCTTATTGGACACCGAGGGTTTTTCATACAATTTAGCCAATGCATCAATCAAATCCTTCGTTGTCTTTTCTTTCGAAATATTGAAAGCCACCAACGCTACCAGGCTCAGTCGTATCATTCCTAGAGCCTTTCTGTCAAGAATCTCCCATTCTCCATCCTTCATAGTCGTTATCTTCTTTTTAATTCCTCCCAATAGTAGGAATAGATCCTTCCAATATAAATAATCTTCCATTTGCATCTTCCATAACTGGTAGTTTTGGCCATTAAATTTCTTGACCCTAAACTTTCCATCTTCCGCCATTGCTCCCACTTGAACCAGGAACCCTCTTTTCTTGCGAGTTACCTTTCTCTTTGATACCAGTTGTTATAAAAATAAAATCACGAAGCAATAAAATAAACCAAATGCGGAAAAAAAACAAAGAAGATACACAATACAATAGAGACACAGATATATGTGGTTCACCTAGTGTGGGCTACATCCACTAGAGAAATTTCTAGGTCCTTCATTTATTATTATCTAGCAAATGAAGGGATATAACCTACAACAAACCCGTTGTAACTTTCTCTTATTTATCTCACAATATCCTCTCTTAGAATACCACATTTGCTATATTACGTAATCGCAATACATTTCCCTCATAAAAGAGGGTTGCCTTTTAGGGGAAAAGACCCTAACATAACTTCTACCATTAGATCTGCGACCTTATAATGAATGATCCAGATTTACAATGAAATTACAATATACATTTACAAGGAATTTTTTCCTTCGGGGGCCCGCTTGCCCCTGGACCTCGCAGGGGGGTAACCCCCCCTACACTCCCCCATGTGGATAAGTGTACATTCTTCTAGGGTGTAAAGTCTTCATGGGGTATAAACATGACTGAAAACAAATACCTATGAATCAGGAAGATAAATAGGATCCATAACCAACATCAAGTCTTCTACAGGATCCACCAAAGGTGCAATTCTACATTATGTGAATAAAGGAGTTGAGGTCGAACACAATGAGACTTTGTTTTATTACTGATAATTAGGGTATATTGTTAACAAACATGAGACAACCTACCGATAATTAAAGTAGGTATCAAGGCACTGAGTACATTCTTACAAGTGTGAATAAAGGAGTTGAGGTTGAATATTTGAAGAATCCATCGATCAGGAGACATTGATGTATTCCCAACTTTCGATGGGGAGAGAACCTACCACTGATGACTGTAATCCTATAGGTACTCATAGGACTCTAGGTCATGTTTCTAGAATAGATGGGCTGAAGTCGATGGAAGGAGACTCATTGAAAGGAGATAATTAAGGCATCTCTCATCATTCATCACGAGGTACAAAGTAGGACCTTAATGATTTGGAGGAACTCGGATGAATAACATGTTCATGAATCAATGACCCTTTGCATCTTTTGCATGCACCAAATGCAAGCAGTGCATGAAAAAGACCCTCTGAATAGTATCCAATAAGGAAAATTGATGAAAAAGGTGAGAAAACCACTAATAAGGCTAATGGAATCCAAGACACTACACGAATCCCAGTGTGTGAATAGATTTCTTTCCGTCGAACACAAGGGAAACACCCTAGCCAGTGACCAATGAGGAGATGCCAAATTTTGGGTTCAAGGTTACCTACCCATAAGGGAAGTAGGACCAAGGTGCATGATAGGACTACAATTTCATGGAACTTTGGGACACAGTGAGGGTATGGTCGACATGCAAAGTCAAGAGGTATGAGAAATGGCTGACACAAGCTGGTATACTGTTGGAATATTGGTTGTTGTCATTGATGTCAACCCTAGTCATGGGTTTTGGACCGCAAGATTGATGAAGGTATTTGGACATGAAGGAAAATGCACATGCAAATACAACACCCACGGATGGATAGTATACATAATGTTGTTTCCGGTGGTATGTGGCATGTTATGTGGATCCTCATGGTTGAGGAGAAATGAGTTTTTGAAGATGACAAAGTGAATTGAAGAAGGAAGTACATGTAGGCGCTGAAGATAATTAAATAAAAGAATTATAAAATAAGAAAGTGTCAGGGCATCCCTAATGTTAAAAGGAAGTGACATAAATGGTATAAATAAACATCATTATACATTCATTTTATACAATTCGAATTTCAGAGGAAATAAGAAGTAAAGAAGGCCGGATTTCAAGGGAGGATGAAGTCTTTTGGTGATGTGTTCTAAGGTATGTTATTTTCCGGTCATCGTACCATTTTTGCTATAAATTTTTTTCTAGAACGATTCAGATGATAAAATTGCTATGGTATAGCGAAGACATATCAAGGTACCTCTGGTAAAAATTTCAGCTCTTGATTCACTATAATTATGGAGATACACTCTGCGGAAGATAGGGTTTGTGACCAGTCCTGAAGCTAGTCAATAAACAGGTGTTCCAGGTAAAACAATCATACTTTCTTCATAAATAATCCAAATGACGTGGGACAAATTTCATTGAAAATATTATAGACTTTAGTTTCTTGTGTGTGATATTCAAAATCAGATGTTAAATATTGAGCGTGGGGCATTATGTACAAGTTCGGTCTCCTGAATAGACCAAAATTGAATAAAGTCTACCATTCTTTCTATAACTTCTTTTTTGGGAGGATTTAAGGAGTGAAACTTGGAGGAGTTTTAGAGAATACATTGAGTAATATTATATACAGGATCAGAGTACTCCAAGAATTGAGGAATTGCAGGAATTGAAGAAGTCTCAGGAAGCATTATCAGGTTCTATGTGATGATTGGTTGATGGTGATGATTTAATGTAAAGTTTTATTATCTCTTATATATTCTTGGGTGGAAGGAAGGGGCAAGGATGGAGAGTTAAACTCTCTCTTGATATTTGAGGATTGTATCTTCCTCTTGGAGGTTTATCCCTCCCTTCAAATTTGGAAGTTGTAGCTACCTTTGGAAGTCATTACTTCCCTTGAACAATAACTATTGATTATTTCTCATATATTGTGCATGGTGTATTGTGGTATATTGGTGTAACTCTTATACTATTGTTCATTGCTCATTGGATATAGTTGAATGGTTTAAGTATAAGTTGAAAAATGTTTTAAATTGTATTTGATACTGATTCACCCCCCTCTCAGTATCAACAATTGGTATCCGAGTGGGTTACCTTGAGTACAGTTTAACCACTGGAAGGAAGATCCTAAGAAGAAATGGAAGACAAAATTCCAAATGGGATTCCACCATTTGATGGAAGCAATTTTGAATACTGGAGTAATAGAATTGAAACTTACTTGAAATCTCTTGGGGCAAATGTTTGGTTCTTAGTTTCTTCAGGATACAATGCTTTGAAGAAACCAAAGACTAGAGCTCAGAAGGAAGCAAAAAGGAACAAAAAATTGGCAATAGATACCATCCTGGATGGATTGACAGATTCAGTGAAATCCAAGGTGGGATCATGTGCATCATCAAAAGATCTTTGGGACAAGCTACAAGACCTTTATGTAAGAGAAGACACGGAAGAAGAAGAAGAAGTTGAAGAAAATTACAACATCTTAGATTTCAAAGAAGAAAATAGAGGTCAGTTCTTTTTCTTTAATTGTGAAGGAGTAGGTCATGTTGAATTTGAATGTCCTCATCCAAGTATTGAAAGAAATGACACTGAAGAAGAAAATTCCAATGAAGAAGAAGAAAATCATG
>ML777349.1:660696-671485 GCA_009831015.1 Picea engelmannii
TTATTTCTCATATATTGTGCATGGTGTATTGTGGTGTATTGGTGTAACTCTTATACTATTGTTCATTTCTCATTGGATATAGTTGAATGGTTTAAGCATAATTTGAAAAAGGTTTTAAATTGTACTTGATACTGATTCACCCCCCTCTCAGTATCAACATATACATCCTTTGAACAAGAGCATGAGACATATGGATGACTCTGGCATCATAGAATCAATGATGAAACTTGGTGATGCAGGAGGCACCAATCAACCTCTCCATAAGGACTAGAAGAGTAACCAATTGAAGGAGTAAACTCTAAGTAATGATCTCAGCTTCCTAAGGTCATGATAAACCCAAAATTTTGATGACAAGTGGACTCAAAAGTTTGTGCTATGTTAAAAGGTGACACGACTACTGCCAACAGAAGATAATATTCGTTTCTTGCCCGTCTCTTTTTTTTTTCATAGACAAATGAAAGTTATGATACATAGGAGATAAAAATTGTCACGAGTAAGAAACTAGTTCCAACAGTGGAACATACCTATGTAAAGAGGTGTATTCAGGATATGGACACTCAGGGGAATGTTTCCTTGTAGGGTATAGGGTGTCAAGATGCAAAGGATATAAGAAAGGCTCTTCTTGGTTGATGATGCAAACTGCTCAATATAATAGTCTTATAATGTGAAAGAGAAAACCAAAAATAGGCTCAATATTGCAAGAAAGAGAATGAGATGCAATTACAAATTAACTCGAAAGAATGTCCTTTTTCTTAAATTTAGTCCCCTAGGCCCAAAAAAGTATAAAACAATACCCAGGAGAACTCTTCTAGCCACTAGTGACTAGAGTATTCCTTTTTCAAAATTAGTCTACGTGGTCTGAAAAAGGGTTAAACTTACAAGAAATAGGCGTCCTTTCTGATATAATTAATGAGTGTGAAAGAGACAAGTTTACTCGACAATCTTTTCACTTTTTGAGAGAGATGAAAAAGAGCTTAAAAAAGACTCGAGGATGTTGATGTAAGCATCATATGATGGGGGAGGCCAAGGCTCCCATGCAGGACTTCTCTCGAAAGTCAGTAACTCACAGATAGATGACACAAGCTTTGGAGAACCCAAATATTTCCAAGTCAAGGAGGATAAAATACTTGCAGAGGTTACCTTATCTACAACATATCAAAGAATTCCCCTTATCTAGAAGGGTGTATAAGAAGGAAGTCAAGGATCCAAAATATATTTCCAGTCAAAGGAAACCTCCCTAGGACTTGGGGGGAGCATACTCAGAGAGAGTAGAATGATCCCTTGTTTACAAGTTATAGGACTAGAAATGATAAGGACATGTTTGAAAGACACATCACCCCCCAAAATAAGAGTGGGATTGATCGAACATTGCATCGGCAATGTCACTTCCTTAGAATTGTCACTCTCCAAGAGAAGAGTGGGATCGGTCGAAGATTTCATCGACACAACCACTTATTCAACCATTGGTTCAATATGATGCAAGACAACAAGGTCAAGAGATGCATCACCCCCTAAAAGAAGAGGGTGTCAGTCGAAGATTGCATCGGCACAACCATGGTTGAACAGGATGCGAGACAACATGGTCAAGAAATGCATCACCCCCAAAAAGAAGAGTGGTTTCAACCAAAGATTGTATCATCATGACCACTATATCAACCAAAGAAGGAATAGAATGTTGGGAAACCAAAGATGACTCAGAACCCGAAGGGCCCCCAGGAAAGGACCACGCTTCTTGTACCATGGCAGTAGAACGACACAAACGAGTAAGGTTATCTCCTTTACAAAGCCTACAAAGGAACTTGGGCTTACGTCTTACATGTATATGCTTCTCAATCATATGAATTCCCCCAACATGACTTGCAATGGCTGGTGACATGCTCCCAGCATGAATTGCAGAGGCTAGTAGAAAATATACAACATGACTTGCATAGGTTGGTGATGAATGTCCAACATGACTAGCAGAGGTTGGTGATGAACCTTAAACATGACTAGCAGAGGTTGATGATGAACCTCAACATGACTAGAAGAGGTTGGTGATGAATCCCCAACATTACTAGCAAAGGTTGGTGATGGATCTCTAGTGTGACTAGAAGTGACTAGAGCTATGCCCCCAACATGACATCTAGTGGTTGGTTGTTGGTATTCAACATGACTTGCAGAGGTTATTGACCTATCTCCAACAAGACTAGTAGAGGTTGGTGATATAATGTCAGTATGACTTAAAATGATTGGACTGGTGGCGGTGGTTAGTTGTGGCATTTGAGACCAAGGTTTCGGGAAAGACTGGTTTTGAGAAATTGTAGGCCAAGAAGGGTTCTGGTATACACCATGGCCCTTTCTAGAAGGATAGTAACCTCCTCCATACTAATTCATAAAATGTGGTAAGTGCATCGTCACCGAGGAATATGCTTGCAAAGAGAAAGCGACATGGAAAGGGTTACTCAGGTGAGGATATATGTTGCCCCTAGACGAAGGAACTTTGTGAAGGGGGTTTCCCATACTACAAAACTTATTACCCCCGGATGAAACATCAGAGGACAGATGGAGATCCTCCATGGGAAAAGAGTTTGTAGGAATCAGAATAGGATAAGAAGGATAGATGGACGGGATGTAATAAGTAGAATGACCTCCCATTTGATCACTCGCTCCTGGAAAAGTGAAGCTAGGATTATATCCATAGGAAGGAATATTCCAACCTCCTACTGTAAAATTTGGTTGAGGGAACCAAACGAAAAGGGAGAAAAAGGAGGCATCATGCCCCGAGACCCAAAACTAGGAATCACATAAGGAGATGCGACAGAGGATGGAAAATGCGAAGACATGTCTGGCATACCATGAGAAAAATGATTATAGGCCCAAGGTATTGGTTGAGTATCATGATTCAGTGTACAACCCGGAAAGACAAAAGTATTTGTCCCCATGGAATGAGAAAATACCATGGGTTGGGTGGCGCTAACTGAGGGAGTCACGGGGACTCTACTAACCATAGCAATGAAAACTCATGACACAATACAAAATCATAAGGCCAACTAATAATCAAAGAGGGGCCAATATGCACACAAATAGGATAAAGTGGCTGAAAGGGGTCTCCCTCCCTAAAGTAGGTATGCCTTTCCCAAGAGAGGACAGACACTCCCTTCAAAATATCGAAGGTATCATAATCAGTTATAAGGGCCCTTGTGGGCTTAACAACCAATCGGTCAAATCCCCTTGGAGAGGTAATCATCCATAAAGGTTGTGTGTTGTCCGACCCTTATTTGACTTAGGGTACTTGTAAAATAACCCTTGCAAGTAACCTATGTGGCTACCTATTCCAAGAAACTAATCCACTACGATATAACCAATGCACAGATGAATAGTCGTAAGTGTTGGAAGATTGGTTGTTGTCATTGATGTCAACCCTAGTCATGGGTTTTGGACCACAAGATTGATGAAGGTATTTGGACATGAAGGAAAATGTAGATGCATATACAACACCCATGGATGGATAGTATACATCATGTTGTTTCCGGTGGTATGTGGCACATCACATGGATCCTCATGGTTGAGGAGAAATGAATTTTTGAAGATGACAAAGTGAATTGAAGAAGGAAATACATGTAGGCCCTGAAGATAATTAAAGAACAAAATTACAAAATAAGAAAGTGTCAGGTCGGCCCTAATGTTAAAAGGAAGTGAAATAAATGGTATAAATAAATATCATTATACATTCATTTGACATACAAGTCGAATTTTAAAGGAAATCAGAAGTAAAGAAGGTTGGATTTCAAGGGAGGATGAAGTCTTTTGGTGATGTGTTCTAAGGTATGTTATTTTCAGGTCATCTTACCATTTTCTCTATAACATTTTTTATAGAACGATTCAGATGGTGAAATGGCTATGTTATTGAGAAGACATATCAAGGTACCTGTGGTAAAAGTTTCAGCTCTTGATTCTCTATAATTATGGAGATACACTCTGTGGAAGATAGGGTTTTTGACCAGTCCTGAAGCTAGTCAATAAACAAGTGTTCCGGGTAAAACAGTCATAACTTATTCATATAGAATCCAAATGAAGTGGGAAAAAATGAATTGGAAAGAGTACAGACTTTAGTTTCTTGTATGCGAATTTCAGAATCTGATGTTAAATATTGAGCGGGGGGAATTCTATACAAGTTCGGTCTCCCGAATAAACCAGAATTGAACAAAGTCTACCATTCTCTCTATAACTTATTTTCGGGGAGGATTCAAGGAGTGAAACTTGGAGAATTTTCAGAGAATACATTGAGTAATATTATCTATAGGATCAAAGTATTCCAAGAATTGAATAATTGCATAAAATGAAGAAGTTTCAGGAAGCATTATCAGCTTCTATTTGATGGTTGGTTGATGGTGATGATTTAATGTAAAGTTTTATTATCTCTCATATATTTTTGGGCGGAAGGAAGGGGAAAGGATGGAGAGTTAAATAATCTCTTGATATTGGAGGATTGCATCTTCCTCTTGGAGGTTTATCCCTCCCTTTACATTTGGAAGTTGTAGCTACCTTTGGAAGTCATTACTTCCCTTGAACAATAACTATTGATTATTTCTCATATATTGTGCATGGTGTATTGTGGTGTATTGGTGTAACTCTTATACTATTTTTCATTTCTCATTGGATATAGTTGAATGGTTTAAGTATAAGTTGAAAAAGGTTTTAAATTGTACTTGATACTAATTAACCCTCCTCTCAGTATCAATAGTAAGTTAGGTCCACCGTATGGGCAGGGTAACAAAGCCCGGAATATTGAAAGCATCGCCTCTCATGGAGTTAAAGGTACTAGAAAGACCCCCATATACGAATAGATGCCCAGAAATATCTCTGATGCTAAGAAGGTTTTGGAGGGATATCTCCTCAATCGACTTCATGCGACCTCGTTCTTAACTCTGGTGTGAGTGGAGCCTCCTGAAGCCACCAATTATGTAATGGATTTCACCACTCCCTTAATCAGACACATATGTTGAATTTAATAGCCTTGGAGAAGTTTACTCACAAAATCCTATTCCAAGGCTCTAAATCTTAAGCTAGTTTTTGCACCCTGAAAAATAAAAATGTTTCTAATCAATTTTAAATTTATTAGTGTTACTTTTAGTAGCTTTGTTTACTCAAAAGGTGCAGTCGTGAAATTGATGATGTTATGAATTAGCAAGTAAAATAAATGAATATGAATATAATGCAAAGTCCTAACTTCAATTCCCAATAAATGATAATATTTTCAAAATGATTCTTTCAATTCAATTCTATGATTTCAAATAAGATGAAATATTTCCATACATGTACTAATATCAACGATAAGATCCCAAAAGATCAAATGCCAACAATGCAAAATGTATGTTTTTTTAATATATTTTCAATATAAAAGAATGGAAATGCAAGGACTGAACAACAGCTTGATATAAATACCCTACTTTATGTAAAAAAAGACAAACCAAGTAGAATATCAAGAGGCAAGCACCCATCCCAGGATGCAAGGACAACCAATGAAAAGGATGATGAGAAAGAAAAATCGCTCAAAAATTCAACCAGAGAAAAGTTTCCTATCACTCTGTAGGAACTTAACATTCATGAAAGAGACCTAAGAAGACTCAACAACCATCAACACTTACCCAACAAACATCAAAATCAACAATCAAGTAAAACAAAGGATGATGTATGTGACTATGTAGGGGAAAACCACGTATATACGCTTCCTACAGAATGACAACTCACGTATGTACGCGTCTGTCAGGGGAAAAACTGCTTATATGTATTGAAACACTTCCAGGTTAAGGATAAGGACAAGAAACTCAGACTCTCAATGAAATAAGGATTTCAAGAAATCATACGACAAGAAACTCAAGATAAACGAGAGCAATCAAAGGATAAAACACTCCGAACCCCGAAAAGAAGATTCAATCCCCAGTATGGTCACCAATTTTGTTATGAGGAAAATCACTCTATGGCATGGGGTAAACCACAACAGACAGAAATGACTGCAAAAATCAACTATAATCTCAAGTATGCTATATAAACAAATATGCTAACAAGACAAGATAAAGAGCCTACATTGTCTAAACGTTCGATGAAGTCCACCGTTGAGCACTTGACTCAAAGAAATACACCTGCAATGTGTCCTCACCAACCAAGATACACAAGCATATGGTGATAATATACAAAGTTAGCACATATAATAGCATAATCCATGAATATTCATAACAAATATTCCCATGGAATAAAAATTCAAATATTTGCAAGACATTAATTATATGAGAAAAGAGTATTTCTATTAAAATGTAATCAACATAAGTGTATGACTGACAAGCTTCCCTTTCGGAACATTTGGAACCGAGAAACTAAGTCCCTTCTAGCTGGGCCTCCACCACTTCAATCCTCCACCAAAGGAAATATCATATAAGAGAGATAATGAGGTTCTCCATCAAATAGGGAAGAGCTTGGGGGCTGAACAATCTGTTCATACTTAAAAGGACAAAGGGATGCAGACTCAATATGAAGTTAATAATTTCTCCAGAGTAATTTTTATCTCAAAGTTAAATTCTTCTCCTCTTCTCCACAGCTTGGATATGGCCCATGTATAGCCTTCAAATGGAACTGAAGGGCCGAGTCAGAACGTTTCCAGTATATGGAAGGTCAAATATCATGGATCTCATGATGTGACATGGAAACCCGACACCATTTTTTAATTTTGAGCACAAAACCGGATGTACGCGGGTTGTAATGGTGAAACCTGTGTATACACATGTTGTATAGTTGTTAGGGTGCATATATGTGGAAAACATATGGCTTTAGCTATGGGAATTGCAGAAAGGGGACTTCAAGTTTTCATAGGGAAATGGAAAATTCCTTCTGAGCAAGTTTGCATGGAGTGAGGAAAATCTTTCTATTACACACTATCCTCCTGCTTGAGATATGGGCATTTGTTATCAAAGTGTCCAACTTTGCCACAATTGAAGCATATCGGAGGAAACTTTCCCTTTATTGAGTTTCTTCATAAAGTTAGCTACTTCTTCATCATATATCTTTGATAAATACTCATTATGTACCTTCTCTTGCTTCTTCCTTGATTTTGATGCCTTGAAGGCAATTTCTCCTTTGCTAGTTTTTCTTGTCATGTTCTCATCTCATATACTATAAGGATCCCATATAGTTCATATATACTATGAGCTTATCGAGCTATGGTTTTTCTTCAAGGGTAGAAATTTTGGCATCATAACTCATAGGTAATGATCTCAGGATATTTTGGACAATCTGTTTGTCTTTGAGTTATTCCCCTAATGTTCTGATTGAATTGACAATTTCATCAACTCTTTGAAGATATTCAACTATGTCTTCTTCCTCCTTCATTTTCAAATTTTCAAACTGAGTTCTATAGGTTTGTATTTTGGCTTCCTTGACTTTGTTGTCTCCTTCATATATGACCTTCAGTTTGTCCCAGATCTCATTACCTTTACAAATATATGATTGGTTAATCCTCCTAGAATAGCATTGACTTCTCTTGAATTGTCATTGTGTAACTTATTTGAAACAATATCAGTAGGTGGGGTATATGGTGTAGTATAACCACTTTCAAAAGCTTGCCAAACATCACATCTAAGGGCCATGAGATAACTTTTCATTCTCACACTCCATAATGCATAATCATCCCCTTTGAACATAGGTTCTTTGTTGGAAGACATTCCCTCTTGCTGATCCATTGCTTCAGAATATGCCTTCCAATTGTTAGAAATTTGGTCAATACTGAGAGAGGGGGTGAATCAATATTGGTTAAATTTTTTAAACTTTTAATAATTTTAACTTATTAACAACAATTTATCAATAACAATAAATTTGAATATAAAATCAATACAATAATACAAGTTACAATAATAATTGGGAGACACCAATCTCCTTGTTCAAGGCTTCAACCCTAGGAAGCACCAACTCCCTTGTTTTAGGCAACCAACCCTACGAAGAACCAACTCCTTTGTTTAGGGAACCAACCCTAGGAAGTACCAACTCCCTTGTTTAGGGCACCAACCCTAGGAAGTACCAATTCCCTTATTTAGGGAACCAACCCTAGGAAGCATCAACTTCCTCTCTTCATACTTTAATCAGTAAAGAATGTTAGTCCTTCCTTGCTCCACCCTTCCACCCTCGTTACATAAGTATCTTGTCTTTCTTCTTTGGACTATGCTATCCCTTTAAATATTCTATGTAAAACCCACATAGACACTTTCCTTTCACCTTTTTTTTATGCTTATATACTTTCCAAAAGGTATAAGGTTGAACCATTGTGTCTTTTAGTAATGAAACATTGCACCCCTTCATTTAATTAACACAAATGGTGATTTCATTAATTGATTTTCGTACACAAAATTAGACATTGATTTTGTACGAAGATTTTAGTGTGTTGGAAATGAATTTTACAATTCTATGACATGGGTTTTGTGCAGAACATGACAAATTAGCTAGCTAAATGATCTGAAAATAGAAGGTTGACTTGTTATGCTATGCAAGCACCCTCTACTTCAATAAAATAAACTTTACATGACCTTGCTTCATGTGTTAAAATATGCAATATGATTTATGTGTTAAGTTCATGCCTTTTCTTTTCAATGTTCATGTGTGAGGAAATGTTCTTTTAAAAGGTTAAATATGTTCTTTAAACAAATACACAACAACATCACTTGCAGCAAATAAACCATCAAACTCACAACAATAACAAGATGATAAAAGAGTTCACCCCTCTCTGAGCTACATCTCCTTGAGCCTCCTTCAATGGACTAGGCTCTTTGGGATTAGTTTGTCAAATATTATTTTACAAGCTTCTTCTCAACTCCAATGAAAATAATGACTGTACCATTGGGTTCAGAATACATAAAAACCCCAAAAATGACTAATAGAACTCTGAAAACGGATCTTGGTTCATCCGGTCATGACCTCTTCTACATGTGGCCTTTAAGATTCCCTAAGCTTCTCTTTGGAAAAAACACCTGTAAAAGTCCTCAAATGGATCTGAAACCTATCCAAAAATGTTCAGAGAATAATAATTAGCCAAAAATGATTATTCAATCACAGAAAACAAACATAGGCTCATCTGTGCATGACCTCAAACAATGAGGGCTTCAAGCTCCCTAGAGCTTCCTGAAAATTCAATGGTTAAAAACCTGCAAAATAAGTCTTCAAATGGCTATGAAAGCAGTGCCAATGGATTCATAACGTCCAAAAACCCCTAGTTGGGCTTTTTCGGCACCTCATTTGGCCAAAAGATGAAGAAGTTAGGCCTCCTGCCATTTTCCTCCTTTAAGCTTGCTGTCTCTGGTTCACCAAAACACACCTGTGTGTCAGTAACCTGGATTCTGGGAGTTTCCCATGCCTAAACCTAGAACCCGCGTGCATCTCCACAAAATGCACCAATTTGTCGAACGGTTAGGGAACTAAGCCCCCAAATCCCAGAGGTGTTGGGCGCATGGGGGCCATGTGGCCACGTCCCAGTGCAAAGTTAGGCACCCGTTCCAGGGTTAAACCTGGGCGTGACATGTGGCGGGTGGATGTTTTAACCATTTGAAAACCCAAACTAAAACTGCGCTCCTGGTTGTGGTCACATGCAACACAATAGAACCGTGGCTTAAACCTTTTGACAACACAAATCCTGCACGCCCATTTCACGGAGGGTATGGTCATATACATAAACCATGCGACCGGGGCTCCATTCCATTGTAACAAAACTCCTGTGCACAAATACCATAGCATGGTTATATGTAATATAACAAAACCATGGGCCGGGGCTAAGCCCCAGCCCGACCCTCCGCTGACATACATATAAATCAAACTTATATAATTTACAAATCATATAGTTAATAAGAAACAATGTATGGTGCGCTGGTAGGGCGGACATTTCCAAAGATTTACACCATTGGGGAGGTCTGAGGTTCGACCCCCACGGACCCATAAAATTTTAAATAACAAACCCATAGCCAATAAAGGGGTGCCACGTGGCACCTTACCATTGACCAAAAACGATGCCACGTGTCATAATGTCATTCACCCACATCTACCAATCCGAAACTGCGAACTCAGCACATGCCACATGTTGTATGGATCTGCCACCTCAACATATGGACTTCCATGTCATCGTATGACCTCTGCCACGTCAGCATCCGTACGGACTGTATGGACTGCATAGTCAGCATCCTTTTTTTTTTGCCTGTTTGACGATTCGAACAGATCACGATATCTCTCGCTCCCGACGTCCGTTTGAGACGAAATGAGTTGCGTTGGGTTCGTTATGATGAGGGATACGCTCTTGTTCGTTTTGAGGAAATTCTGAGAACATTGATTTTTGAGCTAAAATTTGACCCCTGGTCCAGATTCTGATCACACCTTCCCACTAAAAGGATTTTGGACCCACAAAAGCTTATGATTATCTATCTGAGCTTCAATACTCTTCTTCTTTCAAGTTCTATCAATTGATTCTGTTAGCACTCAAAAACGCACCGCCATTTTTGAAGGAAAGATGCCTAATCTTGTAGGGAAATTTTTACTAGCTTCCCTAACTCCAAATCCAAATCTGATTGCACCATTGGAAATCTTATGATCTTTAGATGTCGATCGACCATTTGAACGTGCGAAACAGACATTCCACGGTTGAGAAAATTGATTTTTCCCAAAGGAAGTTTTTTCTGAAAATTCTGACTTTCGGTGGATAAGTCACCCAAAAGTCTTCTATGTTAACCACCGAAAGCCTGTTTTAACCAGAATTCTTGAAATTTCGCCCAGATCAGGAATTTTT
>ML777349.1:679895-721220 GCA_009831015.1 Picea engelmannii
CTTTGTGGTTGCAGACCAAAGGTGCTTGGTAACTTAAGAAATGAATGTTTTTGTATTTTGTAAAGGTGGATCAATGGGATAACTCAATTCAACTTATGGCATTCAGACATCAAAATGATAAACAAATAGACAGTGCTCTCCAATATTGGTTAAACAGTAAAATAACTTTCAGTTGATGGAGAAAAGATTGTTCATAAACCAGTGCAAAGAAGGGTCTAATAAACAAATAAAGGAACTGATTATAATTTCATGAACCAAACAATAGGATAACAGCTATTCAAGGTTTGACAACAATATAACAGTGAAGAAGAAATATGAAAAACTGCCACCAAAATGGAAAGAAACCTGTGATCTGTATTAGAAAATGAAAAGTCTGAGTACAAAGAGCATTAATGTATCCAGAATCGAACCCCTTCTCAGAATGAGTTGCTGGGCTTTATAGCCTTTACAAACAGTTTTCAGATCCTCAAAACATGGATCAAATCATCTAAAAATAGCAAGTCAAAATCTGTTACAAAATAAGTGGGATGCTTCCTCAAAATGAGGTCAATCCCAGATCTCTCTCTCCTGATTGTTGGTGTAGTGCAGAACAGCCTCCCAAGGCTAACTGATGACTCNTCCAAGAGGTAAAATTCGAATTTGTTGAGGTGTGCCAAAATCCCTATATTTTTGCCTTTGAAAAATGTACCAAACTTGATTAAAACACCTCTTCTTTGCCTTTATCCATCAAAGTAACCATTGGATATGACTTGATAATTCACCACCTGTCTATTCCAAGAGGTTTCATCTCATTATGCTTCAAAAATTCCTGATCTGGGCGAAATTTCAAGAATTCTGGTTAAAACAGGCTTTCGGTGGTTAACATAGAAGACTTCTGGGCGACTTATCCACCGAAAGTCAGAATTTTCAGAAAAAAACTGCCTTTGGGAAAAATCAATTTTCTCAACCGTGGAATGTCCGTTTCACACGTTCAAATGGTCGATCGACATCTACAGATCATAATATTTCCAATGGTGCAATCATATTTGGATTTGGGGTTAGGGAATATAGTCAAAATTTCCCTACAAGATTAGGCATCTTTCCTTCAAAAATGGCGGTGCGTTTTTGAGTGCTAACAGATTCTACTTGAAAAGTCTTTTCAACAATCACCTAGATACTTTGACATGCCTTGCACTGCAACTGACTATGTCCCTCAACCACTGTTCTCTGGCTACTTTTGACCCACTGTTCTCTTTTTTCTTGGAAGACTTCCAACCTTCCCACTGAGAATCAAGTCCCTCTTTAGAACTCGTTGACGTCAACACAATCATCTCTCCAATGGCTACAAAAAATTTCCTGCGACATCTTATCACAAGCCAAGAAAACCGTCAATCTTGAAAACAAATTTATACAAGACTGAAAATGATGCCAACAAAGTCTTTTTTCTCTTCAAGCAAATTGTCGCATCTTGTACTTCATCAAATCACATGGCGTTTTCCTGCATTTTGGTGTACTCAAAATCAACTTTCAAGCCAACAAACATCATCAACTAATCATAAGTCGAAAAACATGATTGACACAACATAGTCGTCAGACAATGATCAACACTAGTCGAGACTCATTTGAAACATATCGACCATCCCAAAATAACAAGTCGACATTCATGATACACAAACATGTTACAATCATGAGTCATTCATGATGAACTATCACCAAGTTCATTGTTTACGCACACACAAAAACACATGCATGTGTATAGCTCTTCAACTCTCCTTCCAGTACAAACACTACATAAACCCAAAACATGTGGGTACATAAGAGCTGAATATGAAAAATTTATATGGCTGTAACAAATGAGCATCATACCCCTCTTTTACATCCTCCTGACGAAGTTGTATAACATAAGAATGCATTCACATGCCAACTTGCATCTTACAAGTTATGATAAACTGCTGCAACTTGTCAAACTTCAACAAAAATGAATAGATAAGGCTGAAATGTGCATCTACAACAGAAAAAATGCAAGCCTTACTTACTCAAGAAATCTAACCATTTCTTACCAAGCCAACTCAATGGTGAATTTTTCTGCTGAAAATTGTCTTCTTGTGAATCATCTTGACTCACATCGATGATGGAATCTCCTCTTCCATTCTTGCCAATCTTTTTATCCAACTGCTTCTTGTGTTGTGGATGAGTGGTTGGATGCAATGTCCAACATTGGTCAATGAGATGACCCCTCTTCTGGCAATGAGTGAAAATATTTTGCATGCTCTTTTCAACTTGCCTTTGCTTGGAAAGTTTCCTGAAAGTGGTCAATCTTTTCCAACATTTTGAAACATGATGGTTATATAAACCACAATATGTACATGGAATTTTTCTTCCATTTTTACATGCAACTTTATCATGCTTAACATAATCAAAAGCAACTGAATGATAAGAAGAATTATACCTTGAACATTCACCTTTATCACCTCTTTGATGAGGTAAATTTGAAGAGTTACAAGCTCTCCTTTGAAGACCAACAACAGTGTTCTTGTCCTCATCGTTGTCACAACTCTTTTCTTTCACACATTTGCATTCATCTTGAACACAAGCCTTGCATGCTGGAGAGATTGAACTTTCAACAAAAGTTCTTGAACTTTCACCTTTATAGCCTTCTTGAGGAGGTGAACTTGAAACAAAATGTGTCCTTGGAACTTTTTCCCTTGTCTCCTCGACTTTGGAATTTGCTCCATCTCTTCGTTCATATCCAAGACCACAATAGTTGGGTCTCTCTTTAAAAACAATAGGCTCAACAATGCCTTGTGCATGCTTTCCTAACCCTTTACCTTCATAACCCATTTTTAACAATAACTTGACCCTATTCCTCTTGTGTGATTTTCAAAAACACCAAAGCATTATTCTTGAGAGGAATTTGAAGATAAACTAACTTTACATACCTCATGTTCATGCATGTACTTGGTAAGGGTTTCCTTTGCCTCATGGAGTTGAGTCTCCATCTCATGCAACTTTCCAAGAAGTTGGTGCTTCTCCTCCTTCATGGCCATCAACTGCTCTTCAAGAGAAATCCTCTCTTCTCTATCTTCCAACAACTCTTGTACCATATCTTTCATGGTTAGCAACTCCTTCAACATATCTTTTTCAAAGAACTTGGATAATGAATATGTATGGGAACTATCAATGTTTGAAGCTTCCTCCATCCTTGCAAGATATCAAACTTCAACACAAAACTTGCACAAATACCAACGGCTAAATCTCAAGCTATCAATGGCTAATATATGAGAAAAAAAAACTATGCTCTGATACCATCTGATATGAAAATAGAAGGCTGACTTGGTATGCTATGCAAGAACCCTCTACTTCAATAAAATAAACTTTACAGGACCTTGCTTCATGTGTTAAAATATGCAAGATGATTTATGTGTTAAGTTCATGCTTCTTCTTTTCAATGTTCATGTGTGAGGAAATGTTCTTTTAAAAGGTTAAATATGTGCTTTAAAAAAATACACAGCAACATCACTTGTAGCAAATAACCCATCAAACTCACAACAATAACAAGATGATAAAGGAGTTCACCCCTCTMTGGGCTACATCTCCTTGAGCCTCCTTCAATGGACTAGGATCTTTGGGATTAGTTTGTAAAATATTCTTTTACAAGCTGCTACTCAACTCCAATGGAAATACTAACTGTACCATTGGATTTAGAATACATAAAAACCCCAAAAATGACTAATAGAACTCTAAAAACGGATCTTGGCTCATCTGATCATGACCTCTTCTACATGTGGCCTTTAAGCTTCCCTAAGCTTCTCTTTGAAAAAAACACCTATAAAAGTCCTCAAATGGATCTGAAACCTATCCCAAAATGTTCAGAGCATAATAATTAGCCAAAAATGATTATTCAATCACAGAAAACAAACATAGGCTCATCTGTGCATGACCTCAAACAATGAGGGCTTCAAGCTCCCTGGAGCTTCCTAATACTTCAATGGTTAAAAACCTACAAAATAAGTCTTCAAATGGCTGTGAAAGCAGTGCCAATGGATTTAGAATGTCCAAAAACCCCTAGCTGGGCTTTTTCGGCACCTCATTTGGCCAAAAGATGAAGAAGTTAGGCCTCCTTCCATTTTCCTCCTTCAAGCTTACTGTCTCTGGTTCACCAAAACGCACCTGTGTGTCAGTAACCTGGCTTTTGGGCGTTTCCCATGCCTAAACCTAGCACCCGTGCGCATCTCCACAAAATGCGCCAATTTGTCGAACGGTTAGGGAACTAAGCCCCCAAATCCCGGAGGTGTTGGGCGCATGGGGGCCATGTGGCCACGTCCCAGCGCAAAGTTAGGCACCTGTTCCAGGGTTAAACCTGGGCGTGACATGTGGCGGATGGATGTGTTAACCATTTGAAAACCCAAACTAAAACCGTGCTCCTGGTTGTGGTCACATGCAACACAATAGAACCATGGCTTAAACCTTTTGACAACACAAATCCTGCGCACCCATTTCACGGAGGGTATGGTCATATACATAAACCATGCGACCGGGGCTCCATTCCATTGTAACACAACTCCCGCGCACTAATATGATAGCATGGTCATATGTAATATAACAAAACCACGGGCCGGGGCTAAGCCCCGGCCCGACCCTCCGCCGACATACATATAAATCAAACTTATATAATTTACAAATCATATAGTTAATAAGAAACAATGTATGACGCGCTTGTAGGGAGGCCATTTCCAAAGATTTACATTGGTGGGCAGGTCTGGGGTTCGACCCCCACGGACCCATAAAATTTTAAATAACAAACCAATAGCCAATAAAGGGGTGCCATGTGGCACCTTACCATTGACCAAAAACGATGCCACGTGTCATAATGTCATTTGCCCACAGCTACCAATCCGAAACTACCAACTCAGCACATGCCATGTGTTGTATGGATCTGCCACCTCAGCATATGGAATTCCATGTCATCGTACGACCTCTGCCATGTCAGCATCCGTACGGACTGTGCGGACTGCACAGTCAACATCCTTTTTTTTTTGCCTGTTTGACGATTCGAAAAAATCGCGATATCTCTCGCTCTCGACGTCCATTTGAGAAAAAAAGAGTTGCGTTGGGTTCCTGATGATGAGGGATACATTCTTGTTCGTTTTGAGGCAATTCTGAGAACGATGATTTTTGAGCTAAAATTTGACCCCTGGTCCAGATTTTGATCACTAAATGAAATTTTCCCCAGAACATGTGCGAGGTGGCCAGTACAAGTGGTTCTTTGAAAGAAACTTTCCCATATTTTTCTTTCTCCATCGAATGTTAGATTGACTTTAGTGCATTTTACCTTTTCATGAATTTCTAAATTGACCTCCACATATCTAGTTTGTTGGTGACTATTTAAACTCAACTTGTAAACATTTTACTTGATGGTGGATATTAAAATCAATTCCCTCTCAGTTGCTAATCACTAAAGATTCAACTTGGTATTCGCCCTTTGTTGTATTTGCTTCCTCATTCGATCGACAGACATCTTTTTAGTTGACTCAACTAGGAGAAATTTCGACTTGAGTATTTCGATTTTGGTCCACCCAACTTGCTTCAACCTCGACCCAACTTGTATTTCCCAATTTCAATTTTATTCGACTTCAATATTTAGGTTACTTCATTCTTGGACTGACTTGACTAACAAGAAAATTGACTTGAGAGATTTGACTTTGGTCATCCCAACTTACTTTGGTTTCAACTTCGACTTTGGATTTGATCTTCAACTTCTTCGATTTCAACTTCTTCTACTTATCCGAATTCGACCTCCGACTTCTTCGACCTCTTCTATTTGAACCCCAAATTCTTTGACTTTGACCTTCGACTTTTTCAACTTCTTCAAGTTCTTGCTGAGATTTTTATACCAAATTTTTTGACTATGTGACTATACTAATGCCCATACTAATCTTATTTTACATCAATGAAAACACTATAACACCATGTCCAACATTCTTATTCTTATTTGTGATTTGTATGCATCCATATTGGAATCTCCATTTACCCTTTTTATATGGACAATTTCTTCACAATTTATTTTTGTGCATGGATGTTAATGACACAATCCACCAGAAACCATATTTCCATTAGGGTGATTTCATCAACCTCATACAATATAGGATGAGTGCATCAAGCTCATACAATATATTATTCAATGTTATCTTTCTACTGATATTCAAGTCAAGTTCATAACATTATGTCCAATATTGACAATGCTTGACATTCAAGTCATCTTCATAACATTATGTCCAATATTGGCAATGCTTCTCAAACCAATCAATCAATGATACTTCACCTATCTATCAAGGTTGACATCAATGACAACCAAATTGTCAACAATATCCTAAATTTTACAAATCCATTCATCCTAAGGTGTTTTTAGGTTATTCCAATGACTTGACTAGTTTTATTATGGAGGTCATGAACATTGGTCCTATTTTGGTAATAGTCATTTTGTTTATAAGTTGAATTGATGGAAAAACAGTTTTAATTATTCAAGTTAGGATTTATGCAATCGTGTAGTATTTCAACTTCCTCTTAATCTTAATGATTTAATTGTTGTTGTGAATATTATCTTTAAAGTTCATAGGGATACAAGATTTAAAATCATCGATATTAGAAATTTGATTGTCTTCTTTTATATTTCATTAGTTAAGATGAGTCTCGGAATCTCTAGTCCAACCTATTTTGGCCTTGTGGTGGCTACTGCTCATACTATAAGCAATAATGGGGAACCTATATGATACAACACCAAGGCTACTATCATAGATATTCAACATAGATCAACTCACAGAGCCACAAAAAAAAAAAAAAAACATCCACCACAAATAAACTCACGTTAGAGAAATTGGAATTCACATAATTCTTTTATGATATCCACAACCAATAACTCCTATTCTTGAATTACATACACAAACCTAGTCTCTTGGCTTTTGTTTAACTATATTCCCACTCTACCATTATAAAGCTCAATTTTATGACTATCATCCCTTGAAACCAATAAGGTCTATCAGAAAAATAAATGAAAGTAGACTAAATAATTTACAAAATGTCATTTATATACTTGAACATGGTGGAAATGAAAGTACCAAGGTCATTAATATATGCGTAAGTGAGGAGGCCCTAAAACTGGTTACATTATAAAACTATATAAAGTTATGGCTCATATTATTAAAGGTAGATTGAGTTAAAAGTAAATGGTGATCATCCTTAACCTCCTAAGTATCCCAAATTTTACAAATCCATTCATCCTAATATGTTTTTAGGTTAGTCCAATGACTCGAATAGTTTCATTATGGAGGTAATGAACCTTGGTCCTGATTTTGGTAATACTCATTTTGTTTTAAGCTGCAATGTTGATAAAATAGTTTTAATCTTACAAATTAGGATTTATGTAATCTGTCTAGTATTTAAACTTCCTCTTAATATCAATGATTTCATTGTTGTTGCAAATATTATCTTTAAAGTTCATATGGATATAATACTTAAAATTATCGACATTATTAATTTGATTTTATTTTTTTATGTTCCATTTGTTAAGATGAGTCTGAGATACTGTAATCCAACCTCTTTCGACCTTGTGGTGGCCACGTCTCATACTAGAATAAATAATGAGGAAACTATATGATACAACACCAAGGCTACTATCATAGCTACACAACATAAATCAACTCACAAAGACATTAAAAATAACAGTTAAAACATGCACCACAAATAAAATCACATCAAAGAAATTAGACATCACATAATTCTTTTATGATATCCACAACCAATAAATTTTATGCTTGAATTACATCCACAAAGCTAGTCTCTTGGATTTTGTTTAACTCTAGCCCCACTCTACCATCAACTCAACTTTATGAGAGTCAAAATAACTTCATCCTTCATTGGCCTGCACTTTATACATAGAAAATGGAAATGAAATGATTCTAACAATTTCAACTATCATGGAATCAATTGGAGTCCAATTTTGTTTGTCTTCCATTGGAATCTCGGTTGAATTGGAAACGAATTCCTACAGATCCACTTATATATTGTGGAAGGCACTTTTATGAGTTATGAAACATGAGGGTTTAGTAGGGTAAAATCACATCCTCTTCTTGGTCAATGGTAGTCATTAGGATTCCTAATATTCATAAATCCATCCATACTCTTATGCATCATGATTTATCCATATGATAGCATGGGATCCATTTCTCTAATGTCAAATTGTGTCCTTGTAATGGTTATCGAGCTACAATAACAAGTAAGACATTATACATTTATAGCCAAAGAAATTTACAAACTATTCTGATATTTTTTCCTAATAAATGCATAGAGGTATATTCATCAGGTTAGGAAAGGATTTTGATGATCATGCTTTTGGTAAAGCATTATTACTTCAAGTGTTAGTTCAACTCTCTCTCATTTTCATATTTCTACCAAGTTTCTAATCTAGCACCAACATTATCTCTCAAGTTATATTAAATTTAAAATGAAATAAACAACATAACAACAAGTTAATTGAGAATTTAAAGCTAATGCGAGATAACTTTCAAAAACAAGTATGATCCCACATTACATTCCCTTGGTTGTGAAATTTTGATCATCTGTATCAAAAGGTAGGTGAACAAAATTTGTAGACTATACATTCTCCTCTGTCAATCTCTTCCACTAACTTCCACAAAATTTCCTTCAATGTCTTGACCCAACACTGCTTTATATCTACGCCACTCTTTAGTCTTTCTTTCATTCCTTGAAACTAAGTTCCACACTATTGCACTACCCCTTTCCCATTTAACAAAATGATGCTTTATGAATTACATTGTTCTCACCCAATGGTGCTTACTGCCTCCCCATCCTCCCTCTTAGGCACCATTCCCAATACTTATTTCATTGAATACACAAGCATATCCTTCTTATTTTTTGCATCTTTGTTATTATTATCCTCTCCTTATTTTGTGGTTGTCTCCTTCATAGCCAAAACCATTCACCTTCTTTGTTACATTTCCTCCAAACATACTAACTCCTTCAAAAGTGTTTCTATTGTGGAACCAATACTCTTCTCTTTATTTTCATAATCCCATTGCTTCATAGGATCTTACTACTATGCTTCTTTCACATATGCTAAGATTGGACTTACCATCACTTTCCCAACCTTATCCACTTCTTCATTCAAAGGATGTAAGTTAAATTTCTCCCTATACTTCTCCAAATGGTAGGAATTTCTTCTCCCATCATACATTACTCTTATATCGAATTTTCACGACCTTCCCAAAAATAGGTGATAGGAAGCCATGGGAAGAACATCACACATATTACTATCAGTATGTTCTCTAGTATTAAAATTAATCAATACTTTCTCTCTCATAGTGACTCTATGCCCCTTTTCTAACCATGGCACTCTATATGCATCTGGATGAAGTGTTAAATTTGAATTTCTAAACAACTTCAATAGACACCAAATTTTCTAAACTACCACTATCAATAACCAAATTATAAAACTTACCTTTTATCTTGCTTTTCATTCTGGATATTATCTTCCTTTTCTCTAGTTCTCTTTCAACCTCTTTCTTGGGCCACAACAATATTCTTCTCATCATCAAATTCCCCCCCTCTCTAACCCTAATTCAATCACTTCACTTGTATTGTTGGTTTTGCTTAAAAAATATGAGTTTTTCCATCTTGTATTCTACCTTCCTTTAGTAATTTTTGGCATTCAAATTCCATAAGGCCTTGCACTCCACTCCACATCTGAAGAAAATTCCTTCAAATTTACCTCCTCTACTTCTTCCTCTTATCAACCCTCTTCCTCTATCAACATAAAATCCTTTTATAGTAGGCTGGTCTAGAGTGTTGGAGCTTACTTCACATTATTCTTTCTTTTCTCTCATTTTTTCTCTCCCAAATCCTTGAACTGTCCTCACAGTTTGTTTCTTTCTCTACAATTTTTTATCAATTCTCAGGGCTACTTAATAAGCCTCTACAACTAAACGGAAATTTAACCCATCAAATTCATCCTGAATGGAATAATTCAAACCATTCACATACCTTGTAATGGATTCTAGACTTTCCTAATTTTGTCTATATTTGATTGAAAGTATATAATATTCCTTAGTGAACTCCTTAGGGGAAATTTTAGGGGCTAAATTTTTCCATTGGGCTAGTTTTCTATTTTTGTTTTTCCAAAAATGATTCTCCAATTTCTATTTTTTCCAAAAATGTTTTGCACCCAAATTCTATAGGATAAAATTTGTTTACTTAAACAAATGCCAAAATTTTCTAGAAAGTATTTAAAATCCTTAGAGATCTGAATATTTTTACAAAAGTATCGCCAACCATTTTATAGTTGGCATTTGAAGGATTTTTAGGATTCACGAGTTTTCTACACTTTAAGATAAGTATGTGTGCTTAAACTTTTCCCCAGAAATCCTTCACTATCATCATCACTTGCTTCAAATTATGCAATGTCCCTAACATATTCAAAGTATTTTCTACAAGCATAAATTTTCTTTTGAACTTTGCTACCATTACATTCTAGGTTTTAGTTCTTTGTTTTTTTTCATTCTCCCTTTCCAATTGCAACTTATCCCACCATAAAGAAGCATGCATTTTTAGCCTTATACATGAAAACCTAACCCTTATAGAATCATTATTTTTTTCAAATTCAAAGTATTTTTCTATTTCTCCTATTCAATCTATCAATTTCCTCAATATTTGCACTTCTAGAATAGATAAGATTTTCAATTCTAGGTTTCCCTCCAATACTTCTTGTCACCTAATCATTCTCTCTTCAATTGTCACTTGTTTTTCTAATTATTCTATTGAAATATCCACTTTTTCTTCATCATCACTATCATCTTTTTAGGTGATACCTCTCCTTTGTGTTTCTTCCACAACACCCATTATTTCCATCATTTTCCTCATCATTGTTGCAACATCATCAACATCATCTTTTCATGGTCTTATAGGCCTTATATAACCTCTTCTTCTCCATTCCATCTCTGAAACTTTGTTAGAGATCACTGCAACAACTCTTTGATTGTTAACTCTCCACCTCCACACCATCCAGTAGATGCTTTGCACCCACCTTAGATAATTTTCCCCAACCTTCCTCTCTTACTATAATAATCTTCCACTTAGAAGTATTAACAATAGGATCAACTCACTTTGATAACACTTGATGCAACAACAAGGTTGATACATGAGTTACACAACACAACCCAACTCACAAAGTTAAAAAAACAACAATTAAAACATACACCACAAATAAATTCACTTCAAAGAATTGAAACATCACATAATTCTTTATTGATACCAACAAGCAATAATTCTTTGATATTATACCATTCTCATTTTCAATTAGGCACCTTGTAGTTTAAACAACTACTACAAAAACGTATTGGTGCATGTAGGATCATGATTTGACACAATTGAATTAGAAGTGCTATGTAGTTTAAAAGCATTGTACATGAAGACTTATGCATTTGTTGGGGTTTTGAAGGGGTGTTTTATGGCACACAAGTGAGCATATTTGTAAAGTTAGTTAACAACCACCATGATGATCGATTTGTTTCTTGATTTAGGTATCCCCACAATAAAATCCATTGAAATGTCTATACAAAGTGTGGCATGAATATGTAAATGTTGTAATGGTCCTAGAGGCTTCATTGTTTCACCCTTGTTCCTTTGGAATGGGTCACATTCTTCCACAAAGATGTGGATCTCATTCTTCAAGACATCACAAAAAATGGCTTTGAACTCTACAATTCATCCCTACCACTTTATTCAAGAAGGACACATGAAATATTGGGCATATTGTATAGTGGGATAGGAGAGACAACTTGTAAGAAAAATGTCCGATATGTTTCAGTGTTAGATAGGATCCATAAAACTTAGGTGAAATTTTTTAATGGCTCTACTCCTTGAGTGATGTTTACTTATACAGTTGGATATGAAGGAACACTTGATCCACTTCTTCAAAGTGGTTTTTAGATAAATGCAAATTGGCATGTTGCTTCACTTTGTTATGAGCCAATACCAAATTGTCCTTGAGTTTACAAAGAACATCAGTGCATATGTTCAAGGTTTCTTCCACCTCTTGAAGCTTGGATGTGCCTAGCAATTAAAATACCACTATGGGGATTTTTTCCATAGACCACATCTTAGGATGCCATTTTTGTAGCACTATGATGTATGGTATTATACCACCATTCAAAAAGAGCTATCCATTGAACCCACTATGCATAACTTTATGAGGAAAAACATCTCAAATAGGTTTTGAGACACTTATTGACCATTTATGTCTAACCATATATTTGAGGATTATATGCCATGCTCATTTTCAATTAGGCACCTTGTAGTTTAAACAACTCCGACCAAAAATTGTTGGTGAATGTAGGATCATGATTTGACACAATTGAATTAGACGTGCCATGTAGTTTAAAAGAATCGTCCATGAATACATATGCAACTATTGAGGCTTTTAAGGGGTGTTTTACGACACACGTGAGAATATTTGGAAAAGTGGTTAACAACCACCATGATGACTGATTTGTTTTCTTGATTTAGGTATCCCCAAAATCAAATCCATTGAAATGTTTGTCCAAAGTGTGGTAGGAATATGTAAATATTGTAATGGTCCTAGAGACTTCATTGTTTCACCCTTGTTCATTTGGCATGTGTCACATATTCCCACAAAGGTGTGGATCTCATTCTTCAATCCATCCCAAAAAGTGGCTTTGAACTCTACCATTTGTCCCTACCACTTTCTTCAAGAAGGACACATGAAATATTGGGCATATCTTATAGTGGGATAGGAGAGCCAACTTGTAAGCAAAATGTCCAATATGTTTGAGTATTAGACAAGATACATAAAACTTACGTGATTTTTTTTTATGGCTCTACTCCTTGAGTGATGTCTACTTATATTGTTGGATATGAAGGGACATTTGATCCCCTTCTTCAAAGTGGTGCTTAGATCAATGAAAATTGTCATGTTGCTTCACTATGTTACGAGCCAATATCAAATTTTCCTTGAGTGTACAAAGAACATCAACACATGTTTTTTAGGCTTTCTTCCACCTCTTGAACCTTGGATGTGCATAGAAATTACAAGAAAACTATGGTGATTTTTTTCCATAGACCATCTATTAGGTTTTCATTTTGGTAGCACTATGATAGGTGGTATTGTACCACCATTCAGTAAGAGGTATTCATTGAACCCATTGTGCATACCTTTATGAGGCAAAAAATCTCAAATAGGTTTTGAAACACTTATTTACCACTTATGTATAACCATGTGTTTGAGGATGATATACCATTCTCATTTTCAATTAGGGACCTTGTAGTTTAAACTACTCCTACCAAAAATTGTTGGTGAATGTAGGATCATGATTTGACACAATTGAATAAGACATGCCATGTAGTTTAAAATCATTTTCCATGAAGACTTATGCAATTGTTGAGGCTTTGAAGGGGTGTTTTATGGAACACAAGTGAGCATATTTGGAAAGGTGGTTAAAAGCCACCATGATGACCCATTTGTTTCTTTCTTTAGGTAGCCCCACAATAAAATCTATTGAAAAGAGTCCAAAGTGTGGCATGAATCTGTAAAGATTGTAATGGTCCTAGAGGCTTCACTGTTTCACCCTTGTTCCTTTGGCATGTATCACATTCTGCCACAAAGGTGTAGATCTCATTCTTCAAGCCATCCCAAATGAATGAAAGAATAATACATTCATATGTTTTTTAAAACCATGAGTGATCCACTATGAGAGACTAATGTAAATCAATTAAAACCCATGACTTGAATGTTGGATTTTGGACCAAAAATATACTCCATGTATATGGCAAAGCATTGTTCTACCAAATGTAGCCCATATGTGTATGTGGGTATACCTAGCGCTATTGGACAATATGACCACTTTTGGAATCAACCAACCATTCTTGATGTACCTCCTCTATCCAATCGAGCATTGGTAAATATAAAGAAAATAGGGAACCTTCCTCCTCATACTTCCTAAATAAATCATTAGTCAATCATCCACCACCATGTTCTCCTTTCCCTTCTTGTATATGATCTCATGATTGTAGCCTAACATTTTGGTGACCCACTTTTTCTACTTTTGTGAAGACAACCTTTTCTCCAAGAAGTATTTCAGATACATTTCAAACTGCAATAGTCTGTCTTAATATAATAATGACACCTAATCAACGAAGGATTCGATGTATAAAATATATGAAGAATAACCATAATTTTTGTTTCATAGGTTGATTTGCATAAGTTTTTATCAAACATTTTTTTACTGGTGAATTCCAAGTGGAATCTCTCGTGCATTAACACTACTCCAATACCTTTTCTTGATGCTTCACATTCTAAGATGAAATTATTATTGAAGTCGAACATTATTAGGATAGGATTAGTACACATAACCTCTATTAAATCCTAAAATTCCTATTCTATAGAAAAATTCTAGCCAAATGAATTTTACTTAAGAAAGATGGCGAGGGGGACTGCAATTTTACCATAGTTTTGCATAAACTTCATATAGTAACCAATGAGGCCAAGGAATTCATGTAAACTTTTGAAATCATTTAGGCATGGCCAGTATTTCATTGCCTCGATTTTATTAGGATTAACATGTACTCCATCTTGACTTACAATGTGACCAAAATATTCCATTTTTGATGCACCAAAAGCACCTTTGGAACATTTGATGAATAATCAATGATTCTAGAGGATCTTTTAGGCTTGATCCACTTGTGCCACATGTGTCTCCCAATTTTTTCTATAGATCAAGTTATCATCAAAGAAGAAAAGGATAAAATGGTGCAAAAGGGGTCAAAAGATTTTGTTCGTGAGACTGAAAAAGTGGATGGTCCATTGCTAAGACCATAAGGAATCACTAGGAACTTGTAATGGCCTTATGCATGTGAAAATAAATTTTATGAATATCTATTTACTTCATTATAAATTGGTGATAATGCGAACGAAGATCAAGTTTAGTGAATATTTGTTCTCTATGTATTTCATCCAAGCGGTTGTAAATGATATGAATGGAAAATTTATCTTTGATGGTCAATTTGTGAAAAGCACAAAAGTTGGGATACATGCAATAAGAGCCCTCTTTAATTATAACCATGAAAACTAGAGAAGAGTAGGGTTGGTACTAAGATGGATTAGATTGAATTTAAACAATTCCAGAATGATCTTTCCTATCTCATTTTTTAGTGAAAAACGATGGTGATATAGGTGTGCATTAGGTAGTTGGCTACCTATAATTAGTGGGATGCTATAATAATGCTCACCACATGAGGGTGGTGTCTCATGTGGAAGTTTGAATATTTATTGGTGTTTTTCCAAAACCAATTTGCCTCCTATTTCTATGAGAAATATGAGTTTCATAAGAGTCATATATAGGGAACCATGAGGCAGTAATCTCAAATAATGAGACCAAAACCATAGGATTCTTTCCACTTTGATGCAAAATAGGAAGAGGTTTATGAACTTGTGACCAATAGTCACATATATTTTTCACTTCACCTCTTCCTAAAAGTAATGGTAGGCTAGAAATTATTACAAATGCCAAGCATGCCAAAATCATGCCTATTTTCCATACTATATTTCAATGTAATTGGCATGGTGAGTTAAATGCATAGCCTCTCCTCATTTCCAAGCTAAAAAATAAGGTGTTGACCAAAATTTGTTCATCTGTATTTTCCCGCTCTTCGGTTAATAAAAACAAATTGATATCAGAAGATGAATTTGTTTTAACTATTATAAGTTCCTTGTGTAGCCCCATACCTCGGCTTCGTCACACATTTTTTGGATCGGAAATCCGAGTTCGTATGCTCAAAATATCCAGGTTTAAATTTTAAAGTGGAAAAAGACGCGTCTTTCATGTGAAATAAAGATAATATTTTGGAAGCGCTTTTAAATTTCTTTGAGTTCAAGACCCTTGAAAATATTCTTGTTCTGGGTTCAAAACCCATAAAAAAATATTCATGGTATTCCGCATGGGCACATGTCATTATCCTCTCTTCCCTCACCCCTCATATCCCATACTTAATTTTTATTTAAGTTATGGCGGTTGGTCGAACTCGCCATAACTCCCTCACCTCTCCCCTTTATCCCCTCACGTCCGTCCCCAACAAACTCACCTCATCCCCTTATTTTCCTCACTCCCCACATTTCCCACCCCCCTCACTTCTGCTCCCTACAAAATTCCCCTCCTAAAATATCCCACCTTTCCCCTCACAAAAAATCACATACTTCCTTATTTTCCTCACTCCCCACATTTCCCACCCCCTCACTTCCGCTCCCTACAAAATTCCCCTCCTAAAATATCCCACCTTTCCCCTCACAAAAAATCACATACTTACATGGCGAGTTGGTGGACCCACCATACTCTCATATACCCTCACCTTCCCAACCCGCCAACCCAATACTCTGACACCTACAAAAACTTCCCCCCTCACCTCACCCTACGTCATACCCCTCACCTCCACCATCTACACTTCTCCCCCTCCCTAACTACCCTTTCCCCTTCTCTCCCTCACCTTCCCACACTTAATACATTTCACATCTAAACATGATTTACCATTATTTAAATCTCTCACCTTTAACCTTATGTACTATTTTAAGCAATCACCTTTAATCTTATGCCATATGCAAAAAATTCCTTAGATCACATGGAAACCTGCTTAGGCCTATGGAAGAATGCCATGTGGCATCCAATAAGAGCCTTATACATGGAAATATATTAATGGTCGGACGAAATTTAATCCAAGGGCCCAGATTTGTCCACGAATTTTGATCAATGGTGGTTGAGTCATGATCTTGCAAAGGCCATAAATTGAGCTCCGGGTGTCAGAATCGTGTAAAATTTATACTGTTGGAAAGGTATTTAAACATAGAATATGATGTTATAGGTTTCAAAGGATGAATGTTGCTACATTTTCACCAAAAATTAAAATATTATTCAGCTGCATTTTTAATGGGCATGCGTGACAACTCAACTTCACAAGCTCATATCTTGAGATCCAGGCGACGGATTTGGGAAAATTTTATATCGTTGGAAAAATAAGATGATGAAGATCACATATGAAATTATTTCCATGGCTAAAAAATTTATTATAATTCCCATATAATTAAAACACAATCATCCTCTTTTAAAGGGAAATTAATTAAATTTTAATAATAAAAGTTTAATTAAAACTTTTATTAAAAAATGAGAGGGACCCATTTTCAATATACTTATATTAATGACATGAATTCATTAATGAGGCACTAATTAAAGGGAATGTTTCAAGAATAAACTTGTATGGGAATTTCTAGAAGGGAGAAACCCTAACTACTCAAGTAGTTAGAAAATCTCTTCTTAAAAAGAGAAGATAGGCTTCATCAAAGGTTACAATAATCATAATTGTGAGAGGGGCAGGGCAGAAAATTAGAGGAAGAAGAAGGTACAACCATGGATACACAATTAAGTTTCTGATCAAAAGAAAGTAATCTCCATCTTCTCCCTTCTTTCTATTCTTCTGCACCACTTCTCATAGCTTTATGCTTGAATCTCAGAGTTGGTCACAAGGCTGAGTTGTTGAGTGTTTTTATTATATTCTTCTAAGATATTTTCTGATATGATCATGGAGTATTTGAAACCACATACATGGTTGTAAAATATTTTGTAATGAAGAACATATTTCATGAACAAAACTCCACAAAGAATTGCTTCGGGGTTGATCTTGATTGTATCTTGTAACTTTGAGTTTTAAGTATGAGATATTTGAGGTTGACCTATCAAATTCTCTTTTGATCTTGATAGAAATACTCTTTTAAAATTATTTTAGATGATCAAATTATTCTCTCCTATTTTTCATGAAGAAAATATGGATGTATTTATATATGATTAAGAAGATTGTATGTGATGATAATCACAATTTAATTATGATGTTGAATCCCTCCTTTAATATTTTATTATTGTAAAAAGACCTTTGATGCACATAAAAATCATATTGGGTTATTGAAGAACCATTTTCATTTAAATCCAAGCAATAAAGATTTGGGGTTTGCTGATTAGCACTCTCCCTACTCCAAGATATTCAAAGATATATCTTTTATCCAAAGAGGAGAACCACCTCTATAAAAATGAAGGGGGACTAATGTCCTCATGAGGTTATTGTTTCGGTCCTGACGGATTCAAGTGTCAACATTTTTGGCTACCATACTGGGGAACAACTTTCTTTCAAGATATATGATACCTTTTGGATCATATATTATTGGAAGATTAGAAGCAGTCTGGTAGCAGTTTGAGAGAAAATTTAGAGATTCATTCAAGATGAATTGGGTTTTGGAGAACCTTGTTCAAAGAACATTGAATGGCCTTGAAGGTTTATTGTTGAAATTTCATTCACAAACCAGTTGTGACAACCTTTATGGAACCAAAAAACCACCAAATATTTGGGAGGATTATTTTCATGGAAAATCCATCCTCAAAACGCAAGATATTAAAGAAATATGCCCTAGTGACTTCACTCAAAAGATCTATCAATTTCAAGAAGATATATATGAAGACTCCTCGGAGGATGTTTTCTCGGGATATCAAGAGATTTCGCCTCCTCCATCAACATAATTTGTTCAAGAAACAATGAAAGGAGAAGGTATCCAAAGAAATAAAAGGTTGCATAGAATCCCACTCAGTTTGCAAGGAGAAGTTCACCCCTTTCCAGATGTTTCCATGGAAAAATTTCCAACATTCTGCGAGAATGTTTCAAAAGATGCAAAGAAACATTTGATTAAATTTGATAGTTCTTGTGAAATTTTTAATGTGGCTCATAATGATGTTGCATGCCAGTTATTTATCTTGACTTTAAAAGAAGATGCTAGTGAATGGTTTTATTCATTGCTGCCCAGAATCATCACTAGTTGGGATGTACTAGAAACCTTGTTTGTTGAAAGGTATTTCTCAAGAAAATATCCATATTCTCTTTTCTTGAAGTTGGTTGAAATCGGGATGAACAAAGAAGAAACAATTAAATATTTCTCTTTCAGATTTATGAAAGTTCTTCATGAGATTCCTCAAGAAATGTTTCCAAACGAGTTCATTATTTTCAGTTGTTATGAAAATACTTTGCCCACAAATTTGAGATTTCTATTGGGGAAAGAAGGAAAACACAATTGGAAAGAATTAATGCAGCGAAATCAACTCATTGAAATATTTTTTCTTGAAACCGGTGCCAACATATTAGACCCCCCAAAATTTATCCAAGACAATTGTTGGAAGTAGGCCAAAGTGGAAAGAAAGGATATTTTGGGAAGGAAGGCATGCACAAGGAAAACAATAGTTGGAAGGAAGAGCATCACGCGTGCATGCATGGAAGACCTAACAACATTAGGGTTAGGGTTTCTGTAATACACTATAATGGTCGATGAGCTAGAAACCTATAAATATAGATACCTAAGTCTCATATAGAGGCTAGAACATGAGATAGAGACAGATATAGAGGGTCTTGAGGAGGAGTCTCATTTTGATGGCTAGTTGTAATATTTTCTATACGACCTAATTTTGTAAGTTGTTGAGTTGGAGAAAAGTAAGGGGGGTGGATATTGAGGGTTAGATCACATGCTGAGGAGCCTAGTGTGATCTAGTCTACCTCATAATATATTCGACCTAACTGAGAGGATTTTTAAAGTGCATGACGTTGTAGTTTTGGAACTGCTATAATAAAATAACTTAAGAGCTAGATCTTTTTGAGCGTAGCCCGGGAGGGGGTGAGCCATGGTAAAACATGTGTTATGTGATTGAATGCATGTATTTCCTTACTGTTTTAAGTAGTTGTTTATATGATAAATGATTGAGTTGATTATATTTCATGCGTAATCATGAATGACAGTTTATTGCATTTTAATAAGTTGAGTAGAACTCGCAGTGCACACTTCTCAGAGTCCCACTCAATTCTGGGCTGCAAACACTTGAGTATTGCAGTCACGCATTAAGACTATCTCAGGTGAGACTGCGCAGTGCACTATGTGTGTTGTGTTTCCTTCTGGTTTACTAGGAGGGCCGATAGTTTTAGAGGTTTTGTTGGAATCTCCGTAGACATGAACCCTAGGTCAAGTGTATTGAAGATATAAACTCGGACGTATAAATTATAACCAACAAATGGTTTTTTTATCGTTGGTTGGAACAATATAGGATTGAGTACATGCGATCTGTTGAAAATTTGTAAGATATGCAGAAGGCGGGTCAAGAGAATACTAAATCGAACGATGAGAAGGTGAAAAGAATGAACCGCTAGAAGGGGATGTTTAGACCATGGAACCCCACAAAAGTAGAGATCGAAAGCTGGTTGAAGAAAAAGGAGTTGGAGTTTGCATAGAAAGACAACAGAAACCCTAGAATAACACCGCACAAATACCTTGAGAAGTATGTGTTTATTGATCTGCATGAAGTATTTTTCTGTGATTTTCCACTCTTATTGTAGGAGTGGATATTTATGTTTAAGGATAACCACACAACAAACCGGATCTGACAGTTAGAGTGGACCTCAGTGTAGATTGAGCAGTTACAGCAGGTGAACAACAAATTCACCCGTGCAGTAGATTTTTGGCTCGATAGTATTGTAGCAGGATTTATAATAGAGTTTGCAGTAGATACAATGAAGTCATACAGCATAGCAGAGCAAGAGTTTATACAAGGACCATGAGGAAGATATATTAGATCAATGTATACTTCTATTAATATATTGCTATATAAAAAAGGTGTAATGACAATGGAGTCAGATAGCTAAACTTTCGTGCATGAATGGGGGAAGGGGAGAAGGACTGACAGAAATAGGAGAAATGGAAGGAGAAGTGGATAAAGGAAAGAAGGAGGAACCCTTGAACCCAATAATGATGGACGATGACCAGATCAATGGATCACGGTGACAATTGGAAATATGCGCAGTGGAGTACCTTACCAATACAAGGTGAATACAAAGAAGAGAGTCGTAGTCGTGAGGGAAGGCTTATCGAGTGATGAAGAAGAGGTAGAGGATCTCTGAGCTGTGGAGAAGATTGAGGAAATCCTATGTGCAACATATGAGAGGAAGAAGAGAGGTCCAAGAGTGGGAAGAGAAGGCATAAATCCTATCCATATTAATGTCAGTGTGGAACCCATAAACCCATGTGTGACTAATACACCAAAGAGAACACCATCATTTAGACAACCAAATTTCGAGAGAAGAAAGATAGCACGAATCACATCTACACAAGGAACAACAACTGGAGGAGCCAGTTCAGGAATCATTAGTCAAGTATCTATAGCACACGAAGGTAGTAGTTTAGCATTCAAGATGGAAGGACATGATCCCACCATTAGGTTACTAGAATTCAAAGGAGAAGCATCGGAGGACCCGGAAAAACATTTGTTTATCTGTGAAAATATTTGGGAAGGAAAACAGATCACAGACAAAGATACTAAACTTGCACAGCTAGTGATTACAGTAAGAGATCGCGCACTAGATTGGTATATGAGTTTAGCTACAAACAATCCACTAGGGACATCCAAAATGATTGCAGACATCAAGAAATTGATGATAAATGAGTTTCAAAAGCCAATTTCATAGGATTAGTACATGAACGAGATGATAGAAATTAGACAGAAACCTAGAGAATCTATATGGGAGATTGACCAGAAATTCAAATGACTGAAAGGAAAGTTGAAATACCTCATGACCGATATGAAACACATGCACATGTTCGTCAATTCACTACTACCACACTTAAAATATCCATTGCGACAACAAAAGTTTTAGACACAGGAAGAGGCTCTAAGGGAAGCTCTGGAACTGGAAGAAAGCCAATATTAGCAGACGGATCCAACCATCGAAGAGATGAAGAAGGAATTAAATAAATTAACGTTCCAGCTAAACTAGAACAAAAGTAAGGGAAAGCGAGAAGTCATTTGGTGCACCACATGTAGGATAGAAGGACATCACAAGAACAAATGTCCAACATTCTCGCAGTATGTGGCAGCAGGAATGCTAAATCCATTACCTATAGGAGGACTATGGTGCGAGATCTGTAAGAAACTAGGCCACGATCCATATCATTTCCCAATGATGCATAACTGTCAGACAAACCCAAAGAGGTCATATTGCAACTTTTACAAGTCAGTGGGCCACGATGACAACGATTGTAGAAATATGGATTTGATGTAAGAGAGGACATCAGATGCATATAGGGTGCAGGAAGAAATGATGATGGGGCAATCCACACCACAATTTAACCAAAATCCAGCCCCATAAAATATTGCACATTAGTAGTATAACACTTCACAGGAACCATATGATATTGCGCAGCCACAATATCACACCGCACAACCTCAGTTTAATATTGCATAGTACAATCAGGTGCCTCTGTATAATGCACAGAGAGGAGATCGAGCTGGCTACAGAGGTGGACGACGAGAAAGAGGAGGCTTTGGAAGAGGTAGAGGACCAATGGTATGTCATAATTGTCAACAATTGGGATATTATGCAAGGGGATGTCCACCTCCACTAGAAACTTGTATGTATTTTCGCACATCGGATCATGACATGGAAGAATGTCCTACGTTACCAGGGAAAATTTAGGAAAAGAGGAATCAGAACAACCAGAATGTTCAATGGATTTCAGCCAAAGCAAGGGATGAAGGAAGAAATATTAACGTAGTTACATGCAGAGGAGATAAAATAGGAAATGATACAGTCTGACAAGATTCAGTACAACACGAGTGGGTGAAGAAGAATGCCGAACCAAGGAGACAATTCAATGTGCAGAACAAGAAGGAAATATTTCAGCAAGCCAGACAAGAATTTGTGAAGCAAGACACCATTTCGACTTCAACTGCGTAGCAAAGCAAGGAAGAACCAGAGTACGAGATGCCTCCATTGTTGGATCATACCAAAGAAATACAGCCCCTGGGAAAAGTAAGTACAATCAAACAATTTTTGCAATCATGTGTAAAACTATTGAATGATCCATCCGCTGTCAAAATATTGCAAAATATAGTAGAAATATGTAGCATAGAGACAGAAGGAAAACTAGAACAAAAAATAGTCAATCACCTACATACAAGGAGAAGAACAAGTAGGGAGTTCAGGCTGAATGCCTACATCAGATATTTCAATATGGGAGATATCATACTGGATTTAGGATCTGAGGTCAATGTACTACCAAAGAAGACATGGCAATGTATGGGAGATCCCACATTAGGATATTCACCTGTTCAGTTGAAACTAGAAAACCAACACAGAGTTCTACCAATTGGCAGATTGAAAGGAGTAACCATAGACCTGGATGGAGTGCGTACTAAAGTAGACTTCGAGGTGATTGAAATTGTGGACAACACCACATTATATCCAACATTTCTTGGCTTGGATTGGGAGTTTGATAACTAGGCCATAATCAACTTAAAGACACAAAAAATGGAATTTGAGTCAGGATAATATAGGTTCATCGCACCATTGGACTCATCAGAAGGGGAAAGGTTTGTAGAACCTACTTGATTAGATTTAGAGGAAATGAACCAGTTGTACAGAACAACTACGCGCGATGAAGATTACGTAAATCCAACTATAGATGGGATACTCAGTTGGTGGAGCATTACTTCATGTGTGACAAAATCAGGTACATTCTTAGCGAACTGGAAACAAAGGCTACATGAAGTTTCCACAAGAAGATGCGCAAGAATAAACCATGCAGTAAGATGGATAGGCACGGAGATAATGGAACAACTTAGTTTCCACTGAGTGAATGATCTAGAAGTATTATTGGCATAGTACGAGGATGAAGTGTTATAAAATCAGAGACTCTTAGCACTCGATATAGCACTCAAGGCCACACCTATTAGATGGTGGGGTGCACACAAGGAAACAATCACGGTTTGGTGAAAATGCAAGCGATTATTGCGCATAAGGTTTGGCATAGAACAAAGAAGAAACCAACAAAAGAAGTATGATGGACAGGGGGCACCAGCAGAACAATTGGAGAAGTGAAGAGCATTGTGGAGAATGACACCCCCAAAGGAATGGCCTCATCATTTCATACACACTTTAGAGGGCATACCATCAAACTGGTATACAGACCAGGAACTGAGAGCTCGATAGTATTGCAACAAAATTTTACAGTCACTTTCTCATTCGAGCATGGGAATCCCAACATAGACACATCACTTAAGAAGATATGAGGGGTGATATTCATTCAGGAACCAAAATTTGAAATCATAACAGAAGAACAACAACAAAATAGAGAGATAGTGAAAGAATTGTTGTCATGCTACCATGTGCAGGAAGAAGCACCAGATGAATATGATTTGCATGATATTCGGATCAAGGAAGTGGAAGGAGAGAGAGAAGTGGAAGGTCCACCTTTAGAATCATAAGTAATTTTTGTGTCGATCAAGATGAAGAAAGTCAACATTGGGACAGTGGAGAATCCCAAAATGGCCAGCATTGGAGACTACTGGGATGAGCAAACAACAGAAAGAATAACAAAGTTATTGCATGAGTACAACGATCTGTTCCTTACAAAATTTACAGAAATGAAGGGAATAGAAGGAAATTTGGGAGAAATGAAGATACCACTCAGAGATGAAGCAAGACCGATCATACAATGAACCTACAGACTAAATCCGATATATAAGCAGAAAGTTAAAGATGAGATCGATAGAATGCTCAAATCCGGAATCATAGAACATGTGGAAGAATTAGAATGGATAAGCCTGATGGTAGTTCAAGAGAAAAAACAAGGAGGCATAAGAATATGTGTCGACTTGAGGAAGTTGAATGATGCATGCCTACATGACTCATTCCCTACACATTTCACGGATGAAGTAGTGGAAAACATAGGAGGACATGAAGTTTACTCATTCATTGATGGATTCTACAGCTACCACCAGATCAAGATAAAACAAGAAGACAGATACAAGACCACGTTTGCTATAGAATGGGGATCCTACCAGTACACAGTCATGTTGTTTGGACTGAAGAATGTACCAACAATATTTTCTAGAGTAGTCATCGTTTCATTTAAGGAATTTATCCACCAGTTTCTAGAGTTATACTTGGACGAGTGAACAGTCTATAGTTTGTTGAAAGACCATGTAGAGGTCTTGCGATTAATGTTAGAGAGATGCAGGAAGTGCCAGTTATCATTAAAAATCAAGAAGTGCATCTTTGGAACATTGTTTGGGATACTATTGGGCCATATAGTATGAAAACAAGGCTTACTAGTAGATCCTGCAAAGATTGCAGTGATTTTTAACTTACCACCACAAAAAACAGTTTGTCAACTAAGAGCGACATTGGGACAAAAATGATACTATAGAAAATTTATCAAAGGGTACACACAGATCACCATGCCAATGGATAAACTATTAAGGAAAGATACAAAGTTTCAGTTGAATGAATATTGTCAACATAGTCTGGATACGTTGAAAGAAAAAATGGTCACCGTGCCAATACTAGTATTTCCAGACTAGGAGAAGACATTCCACGTACATGTAGATGCATCAACCATAGCACTTTGATATATTTTTGCACACCTAGGACCAGGATATTTGGATCATCCTATAGTATTCGCGAGAAGAAAAATATCAGAATCAAAGCATAACTATAATACTATAGAGAGGGAAGGCCTAGTTATGGTCTACGCACTACAAAAGTTCAGACACTACTTACTGGGAAAACATTTTAATATGTTAACAAATCACTCAGCCCTTAAATACCTAGTCAACAAGCCAGTTTTGGGGGGGAGAATCTGTCAATGGTTACTATTGTTTCAAGATTTTGATTTTGAATTAATAGTCAAGCCAGGAAAGTTGAATGTAGGACCTGACCACCTATCAAGGGTCACGAACGGAGAAGAACCTACAAATTTAGAGGAAAACTTTTTGGACGCATAGTTATTTTCAGTCCAAATCGTTGATGAATACTTTGCATATATCATACAATGCTTGAGTACAAGAACTGGGCCACAGGAATATAACACCGCGCAGAAGAAAAACTTGGTAGTCTGGGTTGCAGACTATCTATTGATCGCAAGACACTTATACAAAATGGGCATAGATAGCATCTTGCGAAGATATGTGTTAGAACATGAAAGATCAAGGGTTTTAGCATAATCCCATGAGGGAATAAAGGAGGAAATTACACAGGCAAAGATACTGCGCAGAAGGTATTGTGCGCAGGACCATGGTGGTCGACTATTCATGAAGATTCGAAAGAGTATTTCCAGATATGTGACGTCTGTCAGAGGGTTGGTAAACCCAATAGAAGGGACGAGATGCCACTACGACCACAGGTAATGTTGCAGGTATTCGAAAAATGAGAAATAGACTTTGTGGGACCAATTAACCCACCAGCAAAGAGGATGGGAGAAAGATACATTATCACCATGACATAATACCTGACAATATGGGCAGAAGCAACACCAGTCAAAGATTGCAGCGTAGAAACAACAAAACACTTTCTATTTGAATAAGTAATCACTACATTTGGTTTCCCAAGAATTTTGATGAGCGACCAAGGAACTCACTTCATTAACAAAACTATTAAGGCTATGACTGAAGAATTTGAAGTCCATCATCAAAAGAGCACTCCATATCATCCACAGGAAAATGGAACAGTATAAGCATTTAACAAAATCCTTGATAATGCACTAATGAAGATCTGTAATGTCAACAAGGATGATTGGGACCTCAAAATACTAGAAGTATTGTGGGCTTATAGGACCACATGCAAGAATTTGACAGGACACATCCCATTCATATTGGTATACGACCAAGAAGTAGTAGTACCATTAGAATTTTTGATGCCCATTCTAAGTGTAGCCGCGATTACACACATGACAGAACGAGGCGCAATACAGGATAAGCTAAATCGACTGATGATCATGAAGGAAGATAGGATCCTATCAGGGTTCCACCAACAAGTTCAAAAAGCAAGGGATAAAGCGTGGCATGACATACATATCAAGAAGAAAACTTTCAAGGAAGGAGACTTAGTGTTGATGTATGACAACAAATCCATTCAACATCCAGGAAAACTCAGAATGCATTGGTTAGGAGTGTACGAAGTCAAAAATCTCACAGATGGGGGATTTGTACATTTGAAGGACTTAGGAGGTGCATAAATTAGAGGGATGATCAATGGGAGTTGACTGATGTTGTACAAGGATAGTTGACCACCCACAACTTGAAAGTCACCGCATAGTAAAAAAAAAGGAAAAAAAGAAGAAGAATCAGGAGATCAAATGGTACCAACAAAGGAACGGTGCATCGAAAGGAGAAGGAGCAGGCAAACTTAGGAATATGAGCCCGATGAAGACAAGGCCAATGGTCAGTTCAAAACGAAAACAAGCAGGAAAGATGAAGATGACGAAAGAAGTGCTAAGTGATGAAGGCAAGAAAAATTGAATGTTGGAAATGACCAACGAGATGCCACATTAATCGTGCCAAATGGAGACGAAAAGGGAGAGTAATGGAAAGTACGAAGGAATTGGAGGTTCATTGAATCCATAATAAAGGTAACGTCTTCGACAAGCTTCACATGACACCCATACAAAGCAAGGACGTGGGAGAAAAAAAATTATTGCAAAATTGGAAAAGGCAGAGAGCGATAGAGAATACGAAGCACAAATAAAATTTTACAGAGGTTGTAGAGGCTACTGAGCTCAACGAACGATCATATTTTCCACCATGGAACCACCCAAACAAGAAGAACCAAGCCAGAATTCCAAACAATCTAGAGTTAGGACCAGAGCACAAAGACAATTGTAGGAAAGTGAACAACAGCTGCCAGAAGTCGTCAATGTGGAATAAATCCCATCACTGGATACAACACTAGTAAACCCCACACCCATTGTGGAGGAAACCCAACAGACAACATCAACCAGAATGGATGTGGATATGTCGAAAGAGGGGTAGGGTCGATAGAATGAGGACACATGTAGTCAAGTGAAACTAAAAAACCCTGAGGAAGCTCTGAGAGTTAATGGGATGGCCCCAAATCAGGAAGCAGTGGTCGAACCATAAGAATCATAGACAACCATGTCAGAACACCCATAGGAGGGAGCAATGGAATATGCCACGAATTGGCCTGAAAATTATTCCGAAGAACGATCAATGGATGCAAGAACCTCAAGTCAACCACCACCATGAAAGGACAAGCAGAAGGTACCTAGGTCACCATGCAGACAACCCGCTGCAGCAATTGTTTTGCCACATATACCAGAAGGGGTATGGGTGAAATAATATTTTCTAGGTTATGTCGAGAAATTAAATTACTTATACCATGATGTAATGGACACAGACAAGTTCCCAGAGTTCACGAAGCAAGTCTACCTACAGACTGTGGGTGTAGACCCCTTTGGGGAACTGATTCATCAACCACTCCAATGGGTAGCAGGACTAGAAAAAACGGGGATTTTAGGTCTATTGGAACTACCACACTTTGGTAGAGGAGAATATGCAAACATTTGCATCAATAAATTGATGGAGGTCACACATGACGGAGATTTATGGATGGACAAGCTCGTCTCAATAGACGTAGAGCTCACCGCGCACATCACAGGGCTACCATCACAGGGCATGGATCCCACACAATTTATCAAAGAAAAAACAAAGGAGAAATAACTCACCGAGGAGATGAAAAATAAATACGACACTGAAATAGGGACGCATAGAATCATTATCAAACTGATCAGTGACATCGCGACAAAAATGGTCACAAAAATCATGGGCTACAAGCTGCTCAGAAAATGTCGTAGGAGGAAGTCTCGGTCAGGGTTGTCACAGCTGCGGCATAGTGTGTCAAGCGCACCATGATCAGTTGGGCCCCTTATCTCTTGAATCTGTTTCTAGATGACTGCAAAGATGCGCAGGATCTGGAAACATTATTTCATTATTCATGGCTCATCATGATGATAGCCATTATGGGATGGAAGGAACCCGAAATATGTATTTTTCTCCACCAGACCCAAACTCAATCGTGGAGCGAGATACTTATCACTTGGCACCGCTTCAGATGCTAGGAACAAAAATATGAACACAACTATATTCGAAGCATATCTTTGCAACCTACAGGAAACCATTGCCAACATCTAGAGGATAACACCACAGGTTGCTACATACTATCATGGCATCACTAACTTCAAGGCCACTCGACATGCGATGTGGATCTAGGTGCGAAAGGACCCCAACAAGCAATGGCTACAACAACGTTATTGCATCACGAAGGGGGACATATAAATGGCCATCAAGGATTGGGAAGATGATTGGAGGATTCCAGTCCCCACTCGATACATACCTATAGGGGCAGAGAAGTAGGAGGTAAGGCAAGAACATCCACATGATGAGGAGGCAGGGAAATAAAATACACAACCCCAGGAAGTTATAGTGCCCAAGAAACCAAGGAAGGGCCAGACCAAACCAAAGTAGAAGAAAGGGGGGACATCCAAGACAGGACTCCAGACGGGGAAGAAGAATAATACAAAAGCACCCCAAGTACAACAAAAACAGGATGAAGCAACACAGGGGACTACACCAAGTCCTAATCCACAAGAACCGGGCTCGACTAAGCGACCAACTACTCATAAGGGAGGGGGGTGTGCACAATAATATGAATGCGCATAGAACACCTCCCAAATACACGATTACGAAGGATGATGTAGAAATGATAGCCCAAATGGTTCAGGATCGCACATTTGAGGATTTTGAGAATGTTGCATGCCACAGGGACAGAATTGAAGAAGGGATGGAAGACATGCGACATCTCCTCAAGAATATCGGGGAAGCGCAGGAAGATGATAGCAGCATAGAAACCGGGCCATCAGCATCACAGACAGGAGGAGAATCTGAAGCAAGCGAGCGGGATATAGTCCAGACAATACCACAGCCAAGTGAAACATTTCACATTACACCCAGCATGTTGCGCATGGACAAGATAATGGGGCAGAAACCCCTAAAGGACTTGGCTAAATTTTATTTGGTATTGCCACAGATACCAATGAAGGCCCTTTTTAAACTACAGGTTAGCGTTACCCAATAGGTACAATCTCGTGCACGCACAGACATAGTTGAACTGCAAGAGGTAAAGGATAAACAAGATGAGCTAGATTTGGTATTCGAGTAGGCCAAGCTTGAAACCAAAGAGGAGAGGGAACGCGTGAAAGGATTGGAGCAGAAAGTGGTCAGATATTACGAGAAGATTCTAAATACCACGCAGAGGGTCGAACTCATAGCAACATAAAATATTGATCAGATTGCGCAGACAAATGATCAATATCAATAGGATATCGAGAATCTTCACGAGTAGCTCACACCTACCACTCCACCGGAGGTCAGGGAGAAAAGGAAGCAGGAGGAAATGGATCAGATACAGGAGATAGAATGACAGCCCATGCAATGGTTGACTTGTTTGACAAAGAAACACAGCTCTAGACGAAGCTAGAAGAGGATCAATAGGTTCATCAATGGGACCCAGAAAAATAAAGGATAAGTATAGCTATCTAAGACCTCAAGAAAAGGCAGAAGACAATGTCAATCATGGAGCATGTCAAATGATCGCAAGATATGAAGAGACTGTAGGAAGAAATCACCACTGCACAGACGCAGAAAAAGGAACGCCAGACTCAAATGGAACCGGTCCAAGAGCGAGTTGCAGATTTCATTGCCTAGGAAGAGGAAGCCAAGACATATATGGCATAGACCCAGGCAGAGTGCGTAGGGTTGATTAGCGATGAGATTACAGTACACACAATGCACACACTCAAGGAAAAGACTGCACAGGCTCAAATGGAAGCAATGAAGCTCAGGGAGAAGTTTCATGCGATCACCAGGGAGATCGACAAAGCACACAAAGGTTAGGTGGCTCAGGAATAGCCACATGTTAGTGTTGGGGTATTTTTGGAAGAAGGCCAAAGAGGAAATAAAGGTTATTTTGGGAAGGAAGGCATGCACGAGGAAAACGACAACTGGAAGGAACAACAGTGCATGTGCATGCATGAAAGACCTAATGACGTTAGGGTTAGGGTTTTTGTAATACACTGTAATGGCCGATGAGACAAAAACCTATAAATATAGATACCCAAGTCTCATAGAGAGGCTATAAAGTGAGATACAGGTAGATATAGAGCATCTTGAGGAGTCTCATTTTGATGGCTAGTTGTAATATTTTCTATACGACCTAATTTTGTAAGTTGTTGATCTGGAGAGAATTTAGGGGGTTGGATCTTGAGGGTTAGATCACAGGCTGAGGAGCCTGGTGTGATCTAGTCCACCTCATAATATATCTTGACCCAACTGAGAGGATTTTTAAAGCGCGCGACGCTTTAGTTTTGGAACTACTATAATAAAAGAGCTTGAAATCCATATCTTTGTGGGCGTAGACCAGGAGGGGGTGAACCACGGTAAAACCTATGTTATGTGATTGAATGCATGTATTTCCTTACTGTTTTAAGTAGTTTTTGATATGATAAATGAATGAGTTTATTATATTCCATGCGTAATCATGACTAACAATTTATTGCATTAATAAGTTGAGTATAACTCTCAGCGCACACTTCTCATAGTCCCACTCAATCCTGGGCTACAAACACTTGAGTATTACATTCACCCATTAAGACTATCTAGGGTGAGAATGCATAGTGCACTCTATGTGTTGTGTTACCTTCTGGTTTACCAGGAGGGCTGATAGTTTTAGAGGTTTTGTTGGAATCCCCGTAGACATGAACCCTGGGTCAAGCGTATTGAAGATATAAACTCAGACGTATAAATTATAACCAACAACAATGGAAGAATTAATTTAGAAGCAAACTTTGAGGAAATAAATGAATTTTTTTTTTAGATCATGATCTTGAAACAGAAAATGAAAACACTAAATTTTCAATCCAGGAAGAACATCATCCTCTATATGATTCATGGGAGGTAAGTCCCAACCTCTCATGTGCTCAATTTGAGAGTGATGATTATAACAAAATCAAGGATGAACATGAGAACTTAATTCAATATGAAAAGATTGTAGGAGAGTCTCAAATAATACAACTGATGTACATCAAGCCACAACAACAATGTTTACATCAGAGAGATATAAATCATCACTTTACATCAAATTTGTATCATGTCGATTGTTTCCCTAAACCAGATTTTTATGAAGAAGGAATTTTCCAAGCATCAAAGGAAAGATATTTGCAGCAAGAGGAATCATGGATGATACATTTTATTTCTGAATATCATGAAGTTATTGATGAACAACAAAATATGGCCTTACAGTTTCCCACAAAAGTTCACCAACAATTCACCATTCCAACCTAACCACATAAACATGATCATTGTACAAAGGAATAATTCCTTCAAGGAATTGATGTTGAATTCGAAATCTTGGATGTGGTTAGTGATAAGAAAAAATATGAAGTTATCCTCAGATTGGAAACTCCTTATCCAATCAAAGAACACAACATGCTTTAACAAAAAAGGGTTGATTTAATTGAATCATGGTTCCAAAGCATTATTGGAAAATAAATACAATCAGATTTCATGCACATCTCTCTTGGTCTTATCACAATATACTTTGGGCATGTTTTTGATCATTTAGTAGCAACCTCAACATGTTTCCCAATTCAGGAGCTCATTCTACAAGTCGATTGGATGCTTGAATGGATCCATTGGAAATATTCCTACACCTAATCCACCCCTTTCTTTCAAGTAAGTTAGGGTAGGTAGATCATGCATGTACATATTTTTGTTCAATGTTGCACAATAAGAAAATCAAATTCAAATATAACTCCATGAAAGAAGAAGAATTACAAGAATTTATTTTGAAGATGAATCCATAGCCCAACGAAGAAGGTAACTGGTATTGAGATTCTCTTGTTCTCAGCAACCCACGAGGGGTCACTATCCTGTAGTTGGAGCCAGTTGTTGACCAAAATTTGGTCATCTATATTTTCCCGCTCTTGGATTAATAAAAACAAATTGATATCATAAGATGATTTTTTTTTAACTATTATAAATTTCCTGTGTATCCCCCAACCTCAGCTTCATCACACATTTTTTGCATCGGAAATCTGAGTTTGTATGCCCAATATATCCAGGTTTAAATTTTAAAGGGGAAAAGGGCACCTCTTTCATGTGGAATAAAACTAATCTTTTGGAAGCGCTTTTAAATTTCTTCGGGTTCAAGACCCTTGAAAATATTGTTGTGTTGGGTTTAAAACCCATAAAAAATATTCATGGTATTTCTTGTGAGCATATATCATTCTCCTCTCTTCCCTCGCACCTCATATACCATACTTAGTTTTTATTTGAGTTATGGCAGTCGATCAAACTCGCCATAACTCCCTCACCTATCCCCTTCATCCTCCAAACGTTCGTCCCCAACAAACTCACCTCACCCCCTTATTTTCCTCACTCCCAAACACTTCCCCACTCCCCACATTTCCCACCTCCTCACTTCTGCTCCCTACAAAATTCCCCTCCTAAAATACCCCACCTTTCCCCTCACAAAAAATCACATACTTACATGGTGGGTTGGTGGACCCGCCATACTCTCATACCCCCTCACCTTCCCAACCCGCCAACTCGATACTCCGACACCTACAAACACTCCCCCCTCACCTCACCCTAAGTCATCCCCTTCACCTCCTCCATATACACTTATCCCCCTCCCTAACTACCCTTTCCCCCTCTCTCATTAACCTTCCCACACTTAACACATTTCACATCTAAACATTATTTACCATTATTTAAATATCTCACCTTTAACCTTATGTATTATTTTAATCAATCATCTTTAATCTTATGCCATATTCCAAACACTCCTTTGATGACATGGAAACCTTCTTAAGCCTATGGAGGAATTCCATGTGGAATCCAATAAGAGCCTTACACATGACAATATATTAATGTTTGGACGAAATTTAATCCAAGGGCCCAGATTTGTCCACGAATTTGTATCAATGGTGGTTGAGTCACGATCTTGCAGAGGCTATAACTTGAGCTCTGTGTCAGAATCATGTAAACTTTATACCGTTGGAAATTTATTTAAACCTAGAATATTATGGTATAGGATTAGAAGGATGAAGGATCCTACATTTTCCCCAAAAATTAAAATATCAGTCAGCTTCATTTTTAATGGGCATGTGTGACAACTCAACTTCATGAGCTCATATCTTGAGATACAGGCGACGGATTTGGGAAAATTTTGTATCATTGGAAATATAAGACGATGAATATCACATATGAAATTATTTCCATGTATAAAAAGTTTATTATCATTCCCAGAGAATTAAAACACAATCATGCTCTTTTAAAGGGAAATTAATTAAATTTCAAAAATAAAAGTTTAATTAAAACTTTTATTAAAAAAGGAGAGGGACCCATTTTCAATATATTTATTTTAATGATCTGAATTCATTAATGAGGAATTAATGAAGCATTAATTAAGGAAATTTTTCAAGAATAAACTTGTATGGGAATTTCTAGAAGTGATAAACCCTAACTACTCAAGTAGTTAGAAAATATATTCTTAAAAAGAGAAGAGAGGCTTAATCAAAGGTTCCAATAATCAGTATTGTGAGAGGGGTAGAGTAGAATATCAGAGGTAGAATAAGGTACAACCATGGATACACAATCAAGTTTATGATCAAATTAAAGAAACCTCCATCTTCCCCATTCTTTCTACTCTTGTACACCACTTCTCATAGCTTTATGCTTGAATCTCAAAGTTGGGCATAAGCCTGACTTGTTCAGTTTTTTTCTTACATTCTTCTAAGATATTTTTTTGATATGATCATGGAGTATTTGAAGCCACATACATGGTTGTCAAGGATTTTGTAATGAAGAACATATTTCATGGATAAAACTCCACAAAGAATTGCTTTCGGGTTGATATTGGTTGTATCTTGTAACTTTGATTTTTAAGTATGAGATATTTGAGGTTGACCTATCAAATTCTCTTTTGATCTTGAGAGTAATAATCTTTTAAAATTCATTTAGATGAAATTATTCTCTCCTATGTTTCATGAAGAATACTTGGATGTATTTACATATGATTAAGAAGATTGTGTGTGATGTTGATCACAATTTAATTATGATGTTGAAGCCCTCCTTCAATATTTTATTATTGTAAAAAGACCTTTGTTGCACATAAATATCATATTGGGTTATTAAAGAACCATTTTCATTTAAATCCAAGAAATAAATATTTGTGGTTTGTTTTCTAGCACTCTCTCACTCCAAGATATTCAAAGATATATCTTTTAGCCAAAGAGGAGAACCACCTCTCTAAAAACGAAGGGAGACTAATGTCCTCATGAGGTTGTCGTTTCGGTCCCGACGGATTCAAGCGTCAACAGTTTTGGCGACCATACTGGGGAATGATTTGTTTTCAAGAGATATGATACCTTTTCGATCAAATATTATTGGAAGACTAGAAGTAGTTTGGTTGCAGTTTCAGAGAAAATTTAGAGATTGATTCAAGATGAATTGGGTTTTAGAGAACCTTGTTCAAAGAACATTGAATGGTCTGGAAGGTTTATTATTGAAATTTCAGTCACAAATCAGTTGTGACAACCTTTATGGAACCAGAAAACCACCAAATATTTGGGAGGATGATCTCCCTGGCAAATCCATCTTCAAAACTCAAGATCCTAAAGAAATATGCCCTGGTAACTTCACTGAAAAGATCTCTGAATTTCAAGAAGATATATATAAAGACTCCTTTGAAGAATTTTTCTCATGCTATAAATATATTTTTCCTCCTCCATCAACAAAAGTTGTTCAAGGAATAGTGAAAGGAGAAGGTATCCAAAGAAACAAAATGTTTCACAGAGGCCCACTCAGTTTGCAAGGAGAAGTTCAACCCTTGACAGATATTTCGATGGACAAATTTCCAACATTCTGTGGGAATGTTTCAGAAGATGCAAAGAAACATTTGATTAAATTTGGTAGTGCTTGTGAAATTTTTAATGTGGCTCAAAATGATGTTGCATGCTGGTAATTTATCTTGACTTTAAAAGAATATGCGAGTGAATGGTTTTATTCATTGTTGCCCGGAACCATCACTAGTTGGGATGTAATAGAAAACTTGTTTGTCGAAAGGTATTTCTCAAGAAAATATCCATATTCCCTTTTTTTGAAGTTGGTTGAAATCAAGATGAACAAAGAAGAAACAATTAAATATTTCTCTTTCATATTTATGAAAGTTCTTCATGAGATTCCTCAAGAAATGTTTCCAAACGATGTCATTATTTTCAGCTGTTACAAAAATACTTTTCCCACAAATTTGAGATTTCTATTGAGGCAAGAAGGAAAACACAACTAGAAATAATTAATGCAGTGAGCTCAACTCATTGAAACATTTGTTCTTGAAACCGGTGCCAACATATTAGACACCTCGAAATTTATCCAAGACAATGGAAGAATGAATTTAGAAGAAAACTTTGAGGAAAGAAATGAAGAACATATTTCATGAATAAAACTCCAGAAAGAATTGCTTCGGGGTTGATCTTGACTATATCTTGTAACTTTGAGTTTTAAGTATGAGAGATTTGACGTTGACCTATCAAATTATCTTTTGATCTTGATAGTGATATTCTTTTAAAATTCGTTTATATGATCAAATTATTCTCTCATATTTTTCATGAAGAAGACATGGATGTATTTATATATGATTTGGAAGATTGTGTGTGATGCTTATCACGATTTAATTATGATGTTGAAGCCCTCCTTCAATATTTTATTATTGTAAAAAGACCTTTGATGCACATAAAGATCATATTGGGTTATTGAAGAACCATTTTCATTTAAATCCAAGCAATAAAGATTTGGGGTTTTCTGTCTAGCACTCTCCCTACTCCAAGATATTCAAAGATATATATTTTAGCCAAAGAGGAGAACTGCCTCTTTAAAAATGAAGGGGGACTAATGTCCTCGTGAGGTTGTCGTTTCGGTCTTGGATGATTCAAGCATCAAGAAAATGTTAGAAGTTATTGCAAATGATAAACATGTCAAAAGTACACCTATTGTCCATCCAACCTTTCAATCTAGTCATTCAGATTCCTAAGCTCCAAGAAAATTTAGTGTTCAAGTGAGAGTTGAGGAGGATATTATTCTTGTGCTATATTCAATTGTCAATATCTTAATTAATATGGATAATGCATTTTTCTAGTTGAGGAGGATACTAATCTTATGCTATATTCAATTGTCAATATCTTAATTAATATGGATAATGCATTTGATTTAGACATGAGATATTTAATTTTTTCTCGATAAACTTGGACTTATGGAAATTTTCTTTAGTTTGTTTTATTTTCTTTTGTCATCCTCTTCACAAATATATTATTATGAGACATGCTTTTGTTGTTACAAGTATAAAATGTTACTATTATTTCAATTATATGGGTAGATTTATGTTATGGTATTGGTATACCTTCAAAATTACATGGTGGTGGCTATGGTAGTACTTTCATTTTATAATGATGTGAATGCATCAACTTGTTTAATATGATATGTCATTCGTTTTTGGATTCACATTTGACATGAACGTTAATGTTGATATGATGCCATTCCAAATTATTACTTTAATAATAATGCAAATAAAGGTATTTTATTCATTTCAGATGTACAAGGTGTATTTTAGGGAGTCATAAAGAAGTTATCAAAAGAAAGGAATACATATTTAATATAACATTCATATTGTTTAAGTTTTGAACACTGGAGGGTAAGTTAGTTTATTGTTTGGTATTGATTCCATGTATCATTCATGGTCTGCTTACAACCTGAGTCCATTCCACATTTTCACAACTTGCTTCCGTTTAAAGTAGAAGTAGGGACTTCGTTGCTCGAGGCCTTTTTTTTTTAACATGTTCTTATTGTTAATGTCAATTCTAATTTTAATATTTATTAATTTTTAATTTTAATAGTAAATGTTAATAATTGTTAAGTTATATATATAAATAAAATTAAAATTGTAATAACCATAATTTTAAATAAATAACAATCATTTAAAATAAATATATCGATGATATGATGATGGCCATAAATATCTTCTCTTGAAACCAATAAGGTCTATCATAAAAATAAAGGAAAGCGGACAAAATATTTTTCAAAATGTCATTTCTACATGGAAATGAAAGTAATAAGGTCATTAATATTTGCGTAAGTGAGGAGGACCTAAGAGTGCTTACATTATAAAACTAGATAAATTTATGGTTCATATTATTAAAGGTAGATGAAGTTAAAAGGAAATGGTGATCATCCTCAACCTCCTTTGTTGGAAACTTGGTCAATACTGAGAGGGGGTGAATCAATATTGGTTAATTATTTTTAATAATTTCAACTTAATAAAAACAATTGATCAACAACAATAAACTTGAATATAAAATCAATACAATAATACAAGTTACAATAATGATTAGGAGACACCAATATCCTTGTTCATGGCTTCAACCCTAGGAAGCACCAACTCCCTTGTTTTAGGTCATCAACTCTAGGAAGCACCAACTCCTTTGTTTAGGGCACCAACCCAAGGAAGTACCAACTCCCTTATTTAGGGAACCAACCCTAGGAAGCACCAACTTCCTGTCTTCAAACTTTAATTAGTAAAGGACATTAGTCCTTCCTTGCTCCACCCTTCCACCCTCATTACATAAATGTCTTGTATTTCTTCCTTGGACTCTGCTATGCCTTTAGATATTCTATGTAAAACCCATAGAGACATTTTCCTTTCACCTTGTTCATCTTCTTATATGATTTCCAAAAGGTATAAGGTTGAACCATTGTGTCTTTTAGTAATGAAACATTGCACCCATTCATTTAATTAACACAAATGGTGATTTCATTAATTGATTTTCGTACACAAAATTAGACATTGATTTTGTACAAAGATTCTAGAGTGTTGGAAACGAAGTTTACAATTCTACGACATGGGTTTTGTGCAAAACATGCCCAATTAGTCGAAACACGTGAATTTTCACCAGAACATGTGTGAGGTGGATGATACAGATGGTTCCTTGAAAAACGCTTTCCCATATTTTCCTTTCGTCGTCAGATGCCAGATCGCATTTAGTGCATTTTACCTTTTCATGAATGTCTAAATAGACCTCCACATATCTACTTTGTTGGTGACTATTCAAAATTAGTGTCGAGCTGCAGATATACCATATGAATCAACATTTAATTGTCAACCCGGGAAGGTAGACTTAGAGGAACCAACACAGGAAATGCAGGGCTGAAGAGGGGGTTTAAAGGATGCCAAACTAATCTTTGAACTGCTTAAAAGAAACTCACTGGAAGAAGCTACTGTACTCTACTCTGTCCTGCACGCGTTTGCACTACTCTGTACTACTTGGTACTAACCGGTACTGTTCTGTATATGCATGTAAAAGATAAACCGAAAACAGCTAAGTTCTTGCTACTTATCACTCCACACAACTCAACAACCATCCTATGAAACTTTCTATTGTAATCAAATGAAACTTCTTCATCTCATGAGATATCCAAACTAGTTCCTGAATGTTAAGCAGTCTAAATGTGAAAACTGAAGAAATGAAATCAATGGCTGAAAAGAGAACATTAAACTTAAATCTTGGAATGCTAACCCTCTATGCAATCAAATGGAATGCTACTTCTATGCTATTAAACCCATGAGAAGACTGGCAATGTAGATTGGGGTCGAATATTTACTGAAAAGTAATGGATGAAATCTATTGTAAATACAATGTATCAGCTCTGTTTCCATCGAAGGGGCCCCTGCCTTCTCTGTCCACAGACTGGCTCACTCAATGCATATTAAATATAACTAACATCAAACTGGCAATATCAAAAATCGTGTTAATGAAAACCCTCACTATTTTTATTGAAAAATGAGAACAGTGCAATGCTTGGAGATTTCCCATTCCTCCATTCTATTCTTCTCTATGCTCCGTCTATCCCCCCATTTCTCAAAACATAGCAGCCGTTTCGATCCCCCCTACCTATTTCTCTACATCATTTTTTTTTTATCTTTTCTCCAGCATAGAAGCTCTCATATCCCGTTTTTCCTCTCTGGCAATGCGTGGCATCTCTTTACAAACGTTCCAGATCTCTGGCAATGCGTGGCATCTCCTTACAAACGTTCTAGATCTCTGGCAATGCGTGGCATCTCTTTACAAACGTTCCAGATCTCTGGCAATGCGTGGCATATCCTTACAAACGTTCCAGATCTCTGGCAATGTGTGGCATCTCTTTACAAACGTTCCAGATCTCTGGCAATGCGTGGCTTTGCCCTAGATGAATAAGGAGTTACAAAAACGGTTTCAGGAGTACCACCGGGGAATGAGACACGTTTTCCATAATTAAACGCTTCAATATTGCCTGTATTCGTGTCATGAGATTACATAGACTTTGACAAACGGTTTCCCTCCGTTATGCATGAATCTATATATGTTAAATACTCGATGCCAGCGATTGGGTTCTCAAACAAACTGTTTCCCCCCGGTGTTACACATGCACGAATTTAGGAAGTGGCAGAGGGCGCCAGCTATTCTGTCAAGGAAAGGTCCAGCTGTAGAGATTCCTCCTCAAATCGCAGAGCACTCTGTTTATCTTATCTTGGCATTTTTCATATTGCCCAATAACCCCAAAAACTGAAGTAAATGATGATCTTAACAAGTTGCACATCTTGAATAATATTGCCGAAAGCATTCCCAAATAAAACACAAACATACCCTAGTCCTCCACTAGCACCACCGGGGATAGCAATAACCCCATGTCTTTTTGCAAACCATTTAACAACTTCAACATCATCAGAAGCACCAATTGGTAACTTTGCTCCAGAGATAAATTACTCCTTGTCTGCCCTTTACATCATTTTCACCAAGAGGTGACAGTGCATCCAAATTATATCTTTGTTTTTAAACCCTTTCCTTCACCCATTCAAGGCCAAGCTCCAGTGAATGCAGAGCAAGATTTTGTCCAATGATTGAAGCACATATTAGGGTATTATCTTGTGTTTTGAGCGGTTGTGCTCCAAGGCCCATATATGTGTAACAAAATATGAATAGCACAGAAAGAATGCCATTTGCTTAACAAAAGACTTCAGGAGAGTAAACAATATCTTCAAGAACCAGCAAGAAAATGTTATAAATCTGGAGCCCAACATCCCCCCATGCCCAGCTTTTTTCATGTCCTCATGAAAACGAATTCACCTCTTAAACACTGGCATGTAATAGAATGTTAACAGTCCCAAGAACTGTCCATCTTGATTAGTAGGAACTGCTGAGAAGAACCCCTGCACTCTGAGCATATGCTGTCAACTTATCCAATCTCCATATCAAAC
>ML777349.1:727100-771508 GCA_009831015.1 Picea engelmannii
GAGCCCAACAATTAGTTCCCTCTCAGTTGCTAGTCACTAAAGATTCAACTTGGTCTTCACCCTTTTTCGTATTTTCTTCCTCATTCGACTGACAAACATCTTTTTGGTTGACTCAACTAGGAAAATTTTTGACTTGAGTATTTCGATTCTACTCCACCCAAATTGCTTCAACCTCAACCTAATTTATATTTCCCAATTTAAGTTTTCTTTGACTTCGACCTTTAGGTTACTTCATTCTTGGATCGACTTGATGATCCAAGAGGCTCCCCAAGCTCAGAAAATGCTCAAGAATAAAATTTCTCAGAATTGGATGAAACTAATTCCATTACGACCGGCTCATCGCATTGATTCTGGAAATATATTTACTGTCTCAAACGGACGTTGTATGCGAGAGTTATCGTACTCTGACCATTTTCTCAAACAGCTAAAAAGTCAAAGCACTGGCAAAAAGTCAATGCTGATGTTAGCATGACAATAGCATGACATCACCAATGACATCTCATGATGCAGACTTGGACCAATGGCAATGTGACAAGTGGCAGTAGTTGACTGGGAAGATGTGGATGACATATCCAATCAGAGTTGGACACGTGGAAAAGTTCAGGCAAATGAGGTGGTGCCACGTGGCACCCAGTCAGCAATCTAAGTGGAAAGTTCTAAATATATTTGGGGGTCCATGGGTTTTGAACCCACGACCACCCACCATAGTCCAAGCTCTTTGGGAAAGTTCCAACCACCAATGCACCCCACGTATTGCTTGTTACATATTACCCACAATACAATATTTAAATTGCAATATATTATAAGGTGGCGGAAAGGGGGTTGGGGCTAAGCCCCAGCCCATGGTTACATGTGCAACAAAAACCACCGATCAACAAGAAAGGGGCGCGGGCGCCTAGCGCGGAGGTGATAAGGGGTGGTTCCATGGAACATGCCCAGGAAATCGGGAGCTAGCGCAAGGAATGGGCTAGTGCTTGGCCATATTAAGCCCATATGACCAATTATAGGGGACACACACCGGATTTAAGGGGCTTAACCATATATTATAGTTAAAAAGTGGGTTTTTAAGCCTGTTTTTGTAATGTTTTAATTATTTGGCCTGATATTATGACCAGAAAGTGTTTTGTTTTATGATATCTTGGCCATTTGGAGGGGGATTTGAGCCCAGAAAGAGGCCAGATCTTGAGGGAAGTTGGGATTCCTCATCTGAGCCTTGAAATCTATATAAACCAGGCCTTTTAAAGCTTGGAGAGACTTTTTGATGCAGGTTTTTGAAGGGGCAGTTTGTAAATTTTGGTCTTTTCTCATGATTTGAGAGGCAATTTTGCCATGTTTTTTAGAAGAGTTTGATGGTGCATGTGTGAATATGAGAAAGAAGGTCTTGCACAACAGACATGAAGCATGTAATGTAACAACAAAGAGCATTGTAAGAGAACTGTGATCATTTTAAAGAGCAATAAAGAGGTCCTCCACTTGGAAGCGGGCTCGAAGACGTAGCCAACGATTGGTGAACTCCGTTATCAACCTCTTGTCTCTATTTCTCTTTCTGTTTTGTTGTTCTATTCTCTTCATTTGCAGCATGGATATTAATGGATGATATCTTTATTCATTAATAAGCATCAAGTAAAAGTCACATTTGATATTCCGCAAACAAGATAATAATTTTATGTATTTTGCATTCTTAACGATCTGATGCAAAAAGTACATTAAACTAACTTGCAATTTATCAGTAATACCTTCATTTTTGGATCACTTGACTAAGAAGAAAACTGACTTGAGAGATTTGACTTTGGTCTTCCTGACTTGTTTCAGTTTTGAGATCAACTTTGACTTCGATCTTCGACTTCTTTGATTTCAAATTCTTCTACTTATCCGACTTCAACCTTCTACTTCTTCGACCTCTTCGATTTTGACCTATGATTTCAACCCCCGATTTCTTTGACTTCAACCTTCGACTTTTTCAACTTCTTCAAATTCAACATCTTGCTGAGATGTTTATACCAGACTTCTTGACCCTGTGACAATATTGATTCCCATACTAATCTTATTTGACATTAATGTAAACACTATAACACCATGTCCAACATTCTTATTTGTGATTTGTATGCATCCATATTGGATTCTCCATTTATCCTTCTTATTTGGACAATTTCTTCACAGTTTCTTTTTGTTCATGGATGTTAATGACACAATCCACCATAAAAAACATTTCCATTAGGGTGATTTAATCAACCTCATACAATATAGAATGAGTGTATCAAGCTCATACAATATATTAGTCAATATTATCTTTCTATTGATATTCAAGTCAACTTCATAACATTATGTCCAATGTTGACAATGCTTGACATTCAAGTCATCTTCATAACATTATGTCCAATATTGAAAATGCTTCTCAAACCAATCAATCAATGATACTCCACATATATATCAAGGTTGACATCAATGACAACCAAATTTTCAACAATATTCCCCTTTATTATCGATGGCAACCTAGTAAAACAATCTTATTCCCCTTGTGAATGTATTCTATATTTTGAGTTCTTTGATATGACTTTGTTTTACTCTTTATCTCTCCCCCTTTGAAAACAATGACAAAGGGAATATTTATCTTCTCCCCCTGATATGATGATCCTCCTAAGGTGATGCTCCTCCTGAGATGATGTTTCCCTTGTTTTTGTGCCATTTGTTTTGGACTTTGTTTCACTGTTTATCTCTCCCCCTTTCTCAACATATGTCACATTAATGATTCTATCATAGTCATTTGATTCTTTAGTAACCAACTTCAACTTCTACCTTCTTAGAAACACAATTAAATTGGTCATAGTATCTTTTAATGTAGTGTTTCCTTAGATACTTGAGACATGTTTTAATTTTTCCATGATAGTTTAAACTATATTCCTCTTCTAACCATGTTGCTTCAATGATGCACTGATATGTTTTAGTTATGTTTCCCTTTAGATTCATTTAAGAGTGTACCAAGATTATACAAATGTTTCTCAAGGACTATCATTATTTTCTTTCAGACTGCTCCCAATTTCTTCATGATGCTAGTCCTTTATTCATCCATTTGTAACCCAAGAGCCTCTTTATTAGTTTCTCATTCTTTTGAGAATATGTCATTGGGTTTGAATCATATCATACTTTAGTAGCATATGTAGCATTAATACTTACTCAAAATCATACTGCACAATCCTTTCTCTTTCCTTTGTCTTGTCGACTTCAAGTTTTAGATGTACAAACAATGATGGAATTTTGATTTTCTTTGCCACATTTATGATTTCCCTCAACCAAGAGTAAAATTCCTGAGTAACATTTTATGTTCTTCAATACTCATAATGTCATCATGAGGAACAACCTTAAGTCTTACATGAATCCTCCTTCCTTTCTTTTGTTCGTATTTTATGTTGAGGAGGAGCTTCAGTAGATCTCAAAATAGCATTGGAAAACTTCTGAGATCATCATCACTCAATTCTTTTGGTTGGTATACTATTGAAGATTCATCATCATCATCACTATTTTGTGTAACAAAAACTTCTTCATCTTCTTCTTTAGAATTTTCTTTTTCCATTTTTCTTTCATTAGCTAGTGGACTATTGATTTGTAGGACATCATCAAGAACTACAATTGTGACATATTATTCTTTAGGAACTCTCCTTTATTGAGCTTGATTCACTTTATATGTAAAAATTTGTTTTTTATATTCCTTAATAGAGGCTTTACCCACCATTCTCCTATTATTAACTTCATCGATTTCAGGTGCAATATATTCATCATCTTTCTTGCTTTGTACTTCAAATTTGCTTTTCCATATCTTTTTATTTTGTTTATTAGAGTTTACTATATTCAAGGATTGCATTGGTAATCTACACTAACTGGATTTATGGCCATAGTTGTTTCACCTTTGGCATTCAACATTTAGATTTTGTAAAGGAGAGAAAGAGTTGTAGTTTCTTTTCTCTGTATTAAAGTTCTTGCTTCTTTGGAAATTATTTGGCGTGTACTTTCCATAGGCTTTACAATGTACTACTTTGTGTCCAAAATTATTGCAAGAATAGCAATGTCCAAGGAAGATATTTGATATTTGCTAGAGGGATTTCTTTTGGTGATTGTATTATTCTTGTCATCTCTTTCTTTAGTAAGGGGTGTTGATTTTTGTTTATTTGGGATGGTCTCCAATGACATCATCCTTGCCTTATTATCTTATCTACTTAAGGAGAGTTTAAGAGAATCTATATAATTGATTGGTCTTTTGACAAATCCTTGTGATGTAGAAGTTGATTCTTGGGTGTATCCCAGACCAGTGTTGTTGTTTGGTGACCTCTGACTACTGAGAATTTCATCCAATATTTTTGAATTGTTTTCAAATTTTGATCCATTCTTTTCTTTCTCAAGTTCACCTTTTCGTAGCTCAATATCAACTTCTAGCTTCTCACATTCTTTTTCTCTATCATTGAGTTGATTTAAAATGACTTCTTCAATTATTTTAGCTTCTAGGAGTTGAGACTTCAAATAAATAATTATCTTCTCTGATTCCTTGATGGTTCTTGATGCATCTACTTCTGTTGATTGATGTGCTTCTTCAAACTCTTGAATTTGTTCCCTTAGTAGCTTGTCCTTCTTTTTATACTTTCTTAGTTCCTCCAGAGCACTGATCAACTCTGCTTCTACGTCTACTTCTCTTTCAAATTCATAGTTTTCTTCATCATCTACAACATTATCTTGAGCTTTCATTCCCATAAATAGAAGCTTTGAATCTTCATCTTCACTTTCTTCAGAAGAGCTACTATCCTCTTTGGTGTAGGGATTCTTCTTTTGTTTATAGTATTTATTTTTGTTCTTTTTATTACCCTTCATATGTTCTTTATGATTTTGAATTTCCTCATCATCATTATGTTATGAGGAAAATCACTCTACCACAACAGAGGAAAATGACTGCAGAAATCAACTCTAATATCAAGTATGTTATATAAACAAATACACTAACAAGACAAGATAAATATCCTACCTCGTCCAGACATTCGATGAAGTCCACCATTGATCACGTGAATAAAAGCAATACACCTGCAACTTGTCCTCAACAACCAAGATACAAAAACATATTGTGATAATATACAAAGTTAGCACATATAATAGCATAATCCATCAATATTCATAACAAATACGCCCATGGAATAACAATTCAAATATTTTCAAGACATTAATTGGACGAGAAAACAGTATTTCTATTAAAATGTAATCAACAAAAGTGTATGAATGACAAAATTCCATGTCGGCGCGTTCGGAACCGAGAAACTAAGTCCCTTCCAGCTGGGCCTCCACCACTTCAATCCTGCACCAAAGGAAATCTCATATAAGAGAGACAATGATGTTCTCCATCAAATAGGGAAGATCTTGGGTGCTGAACAATGTGTTCAGACTTAAAAGGACAAAAGGATGCAGACTCAATATGAAGTGAATAATTTCTCGAGAGTAACTTTTCTCTCAAAGTTTAATTCTTTTGCTCTTCTCCACAACTTGGATATGGCCCATTTATAGCCTTCAAATGGAACTGAAGGGCCGATTCAGAACGTTTCTAGTATATGGAAGGTCAAGGATCATGGATGTCGTGACATGACATGGAAACCTGACACCATTTTTTAATTTTGAGCACAAAACCCAATGTACGTGGGTTGTAATGGTGAAACTTGTGTATACACATGATGTATAGTTGTTATGGAATGTATATGTGGAAAAAATATGTTTTTTAGCTCTGGGAATTGCAAAAAGGGGACTTCAAGTCTCTATAGGGAAATGGAAAAGGACTTCTGAGAAAATTTGCATGGGGAGAGGAAAATATTTCTATAACATATTCCCCTTAGTTTGTGAGGTCAGAGGAGTATCTGTGATGGCCAAAATACATTATAATTCCTAGAAGTGGAGTAATGGAGACCCAGTGGGATGAACTAGTTTCTCATAAGAATATTACAATCCATAATGACTTTGTTCACATGGATGCTAATTTGAATTACATAGAATATCCATGTGGAAATATACCAAACAATTGTTCATGGCCATGAATAGGAAATACAAGGGTAGATACATGCCATAGGTTGTCATAGTCATGAACATGGCCCAGTGAAAACCAGTCTCAAAATCAGTCTGAAGATATCTGTATACAATGAAGTACAATATGATCTCCTATGATCACTGAAGTCATATAGGTATGGGCCCACTGAATGATAGCAACATCTCAGGAAAGCTGCAACTATGAAGTGATGTCTTCAAGTATTATAAAAACATGATCATGGAGAAATAAAATAAAAAAAATGCTGAAATAAAACACAAAAGATACACAATACAATAGAGACATAGATATACGTGGTTCACCCAGTCTAGGCTATGTCCACCAGATAAATTTCCAGGTCCTTCCTTTATTATTATCCAATAAATGAAGGGATACAAACTACAACAAACCTTTTGTAACTTACTCTTCTTTCTCTCATAGTCTCCTCTCTCAGAATACAATATTCGTTATATTACATAGTCGCAATACATTTCCCTCATAAAAGAGGGTTTCCTTCTAGGGAAAAAAACCCTAACATAAATTCTACCGTTTAGATCTGTGACCTTATAGTGAACGGTCCAGATTTACAATGAAATTACAATATACATTTACAAGGCAATTTTTCCTTTGGGGACCTGCTTGCCCCTGGACCCTGCAGGGGGGTAACCACCGCCCCCCCCCCACCACACTCCCTCGCATGGATGAGTGTACATTATTCTAAGGTGTAAAGTCTTCATTGGGTATAAACATGGATGAAAACAAAGACCTATGAATCAGGAAGATAATCAGGCTCTAGAACCAACAATCTCCCACTTAGAGATTGATCTCAACAACTCCACTATTGTTGCATCTATTGGAATATGAACCTTCTTGGACCTGGAAAATTTATCATCTTCACCTTCATGCTTGAAGACCAACTGAAACTGAGAAAGAACTCAGTTTCTCCCTGGCTACTCCCTTTGTTAACATGTTTGTAGGATTTCGGCAAGTGTGTATCTTTTCCAACTTCAAATGTCCATCTTCCAAGATAGATCATATGAAATGGTACCTCAGTTTTATATGATTAGTCTTTGAATGGAAGGCTGAGTTATTTGCAATATGAATGGCACTCTCATTGTCACAGTACAACCTAATATTCTCCTACTTCTTTCCCAATTCCTCCATAATCCTCTGTAACCAAATCATTTCTTTACTAGCCTTTGTAGAAACAACATACTCTGTTTATGTTGTTCAAAATGCAACAACCTTTTGTAGTTTTGAAATCCAACTTACTGTTTTTTCACCTATAGTAAAAATATACCCTGTGGTGCTCCTCATGTTATCTTTATCACCTGTCATATCTGAATCAACATATCCCTATAGAAAAGTGTTTGAACCTCCAAAACATAATGCATGAGTAGCAGTACCTCTCAAATACCTAAGAATCCACTTTACTGCCTCCCAATGTTCTTTACCTGGTTTGTTCATATACCCGCTCACAAGTCCCACTACATATGTAATATCTAGTCTTGTGCAAACCATCACATACTTCAAGCTGCCAACTGCTAATGAATAAGGGACCCTAGACATGTATTCTATCTCCTCCTATGTCTTGGGACACATTTCCTTAGTTAATTTTAAATGGTTGGCCAAAGGTGTACTGACTAGTTTTGCATTCTGCATTCTAAACCTCTCCATCACCTTCTCTATGTACTCACCCTGAGACAATGTCAATTTGTGTTTTTTCTTGTATCTTGCTATTCTTATACCAAGGATTTTCTTTGTATCACCCAAATCCTTCATCGCAGATGAATTAGCTAATTTCTTCTTGACCACATTTATATCATGCGTATTAGACCATGCAACAAGCATGCCATCTACATACAATGTCAAGATAATATAGCTTCCATTTTCTAGCTTTTTAAAATAAACATGGTGATTAGAATGACATATACTATAACCTTGTTTTGTCATAAATCTTTCAAAATTCAAATACCACTACCTTGGAGCTTGCTTTAGTCCATACAAGATCTTCTTCAACCTGCATACCAAATTCTCCTTCCCTTTGACCTCATACCCATGTGGTTGTTGCATATAAATCTCTTCCTCCAAATCCCCATGGAGAAAATATGTTTTAATATCTAATTGTTCAAGATGCAAATCTTCTACTTCCACAAGACTCAAAATAGTCCTAATTGAAGTCATTTTAACAACAGGAGAAAATATTTCATCAAAATCTATACCTTTCTTTTGTGCAAACCCCTTTACAACAAGTCTAGCCTTGTACCATCTTTTTCCTCCATCTTCTTCCTTCAACTTGTAAACCAATTTATTTTGCAATGCACTTTTTCCTGTAGGAAACTGAACCAAGTCCCAAGTATGGTTATTTACCAAGGAATCCATTTCCTCTTTCATGATTTTCTCCCAGTTCTTTTTGGTGTCTACCTGCATTGCTTCTTCATAACATTTTGGTTCACCAGAATCAGTCAACAATAAATAATACAATGAAGGAGAGTATCGTTCAGGGGGTCTAATTAACATGGTATATATTCTAACAACACTTTCATGAGTTTGAGGTACTTGTTTCTCATGTTGTTGTACATTTTTATTTTATGGTTCCTTTGGAATTTATTTTTCAATGATCTCATCAAGCACTGTGTATTCTGGTTTTTCTTTTTCTTGTTTCTTTCCCTGCAACTGATTTTTGTACATGACCTTCTCATTGAATATGACATATCTACTCCTAATGATTTTTTTATTTTCATAATCCCATAAGCGATAACCAGAATCATTAACACCGCATCCAATAAAGATACACTTCTTGGATTTTTCCTCAAGCTTTGTTCCATTTTCTTTATCAATATGGACAAATGCTTCACAACTGAAAGTATTCAAAAAAGAATAGTTTACCTTTTTACCTGCCCATGCCTCCTATGGAATTCTACCATCCAAAGAGCTTGAAGGTCCTTTGTTTATTAAGTAAACAGAAATATCTACAGCATATTCCCATAACTGTAAGGGAAAACTAGCATGCAATCTCATACTCCTTGCACGCTCCATGATTGTCCTGTTCATCCTTTCTGACACACCATTTTCTTGTGGTGTTCTTGGAACTGTCTTCTCTCTATGAATCCCATGGTATGAAAAATAATCATCAAACTCCTTGCTGCAATACTCACCTCCATTATCTGATCTGACACACTTCAACCTTTTTCCTGTCTCATTCTCAACCAAAGCTTTTCATTTCTTAAAAGTATCAAAAACATCAGATTTTTGTCGAATGCAATAAACCCAAGTTTTTCTAGTTACATCATCAATAAAAGTAATATAATAATGAGATCCACCAAGATATGATACATGATATGGTCCCCATACATCTGTATGCACAAGCTCTAACATTTCACACTTCTTTTCTTTTCCGACTCTGAGAAATCTGACTCTCTTTTGTTTTCCATAAACACAATGCTCACAGAATTCCAAATCAACTTGTTTAAGATCTGGCAACAAATTTCTTTGTGAAGTATCTTCATCCCCTTCTCATTCATGTGTCCAAACCTATGATGCCACAGTGTTGTATCCACTCTTGTAGAAGCTAAAGAGATAAAAAAGTCAGTATTACCAGTACATAAATACAATGTACCTACCTTCTCTCCTTTTGTTATCACCAATGATCCTTTGGTGACCTTCCACACCTTATCTGTAAATATGGATATAAAACCTTCACTTGCCAACTGTCCTGTTGAAATTAGATTTTCCCTTAGATTTGGAACATGTCTTACCTCTTTCAACCACCATTGGTTTCCATTTCTTTTCTTTACTTTTACCCTTCCCATTCCAACAATTTTGCATGGTGCATCATCACCAAAATGAACCTGTCCAAAATCACCTTGAACATAATCTAGAAAATTTTCCCTATGGAGTATGGCATGAAATTAAGCCCATGAATCTACTACCCGAGACTTAGAAATATTATCTACAAAAAGAATCAAAGCATCTTGTAACACATCACCAGTTACATTTGCTTCCTGATTTTTCTCCTGCTGTCCATCTCTTTGTTTCTTTGGAGATCTGCAGTCTTTCTTCAGATGTCCTTTCTTCCCAAAATTCCAACACTCTGTCTTTCCAATTCTGGATTTGGATCTTCCCTTCCTAGAATTCCCATGGTTCCCTGGGCCCTTTCCTCTATCCTTTTGTCTTCCCCTGTTCTCCATGTTCAATGCATTACCTAATGTATCACATGTCCTTTTCCTTTTGCATTTCCTCACTAAGGATAACACCAACAACATCATCAAATTTTAAAGTATTTGAATCAGAGACAGAGTTACTTACAACCATGACAAAGTAATTCCATATTTCTAGCAATGAACACAAGATTAGAAGAGCCCTGATCTCATCATCAAAGTCCACTTTTACATAACTTAGTTGATTAATAACCGTATTAAATTCATTTAAATGATCTAAAACAGACCCACCTTCTGACATCTTCATATTAAATAATCTCTTCATTAGAAATACCTTATTGCACTTCGAGGGTTTTTCATACAATTTATCCAATGCATCCATCAAATCCTTTGTTGTATTTTCTTTCAAAATATTGAAATCCATTGACGTTGTTAGGCTCAGTTGTATCATTCCTAAAGCCTTTCTGTCAAGAATCTCCCATTCTTGATCCTTCATAGTCGTCGGCTTCTTTTCCATTCCTCCCAATGGTAGGAATAGATCCTTATGATATAAATAATCTTCCATCTGCAACTTCCATAACTGGTAGTTTTGGTCGTTAAATTTCTCAACCCTAAACTTTCCATCTTCTGCCATTGCTCTGAATCGAACCAGGAACCCTCTTTTGCTGCGAGTTACCTTTCTCTATAATACCAGTTTTTATAAAAATAGGATCACGGAGCAATAAAATGAAACAAATGTGGAAATAAAACACACAAGATACACAATACAATAGAGACACAGATATACGTGGTTCACCCAGTGTGGGCTACGTCCACTAGAGAAATTGCCAGGTCCTTCCTTTATTATTATCTGGAAAATGAAGGGATACAACCTACAACAAACCTGATGTAACTTCCTCACCTTCTCTCATAGTCTCCTCTCTTAGAATACAATATTTTTTATATTACATAGCCGCAATACATTTCCCTCATAAAAGAGGGTTTCCTCCTAGAGAAAAACACCCTAACATAACTTCTACCATTAGATATGTGGCCTTATAATGAACGGTCCAAATTTACAATGAAATTACAATATACATTTACAAGGCAATTTTTCCTTCGAGGGCTTCACCCCTGAACCCTCGCAGGGGAGGTAACCCCCCCCTACACTCCCCCGTGTGGATGAGTGTACATTCTTATAGGGTGTAAATTCTTCATGGGGTATAAACACAACTAAAAACAAAGACCTCTAAATCAGACAAATAATCAAACTCCACAACCAACCTCAAGTCTTCTACATTATCTTCCAAAGGTGAAAGTATACATTATGTGAATAAAGGATTTGATGTTGAACACAATGATACTTCGTTTTATTACCGATCATTAAGGTATACTGTTCAAAAATGTGAGACAAACTACCGATAATGAAAGTAGGTATCAACGCACCAAGTAAATTCTTACAAGTGTGAATAAAGGAGTTGAGGTTGAACACTTGAAGAATCCATCGATCGGGAGACATTGATGTATTCCCAACTTTTGATAGTGAGAGAACCTTCCATTGATGACTGCAAGCCTCTAGGTACTCATAGGACTCTAGGTCTTGTTTCTAGAATAGATGGGCTGAAGTCAATGGAAGGAGACACGTTGAAAGGAGAGCATTAAGGAATCTCTTATCATTCAGAACGAGGTACAAAGCAAGACCTTGATGATTTGGAGGAAGTCAGATGAAGAACATGTTCATGAACCAACGACCCTGTGCTTATTTTGCATGCACCAAATGCAATCAGTGTATGAAAAATACCCTCTTAATAGCAACCAATAAGGAAAATTGTTGACAAAGGCGAGGAAACCACCAATAAGGAAAATGGAATCCAAGACACTGCAAAAATCCCAGTGTGTGAATAGATTTATTTTCATCAAACATAAGGGAAGCCCCCCAACCAGTGACCAATGAGGAGATGTTGACTGTTTGGTTCAAGGTTACATACCTATAAGGGAAGTAGGACCAAGGTACATGATAGGACTAAAACTTCATGGAAATTTGAGACACACTGAGGGTATGGTCGACATGCAAAGTCAAGAGTTATGAAAAATGGCTGACACAGGCTAGTAGACATCCTTTGAACAAGAGAATGAGACATATGGATGAATCTGGAAGCATAGACTCAATGATGAAACTTGGTGATGCAGGAGGCACCAATCAAACTCTCCATAGGGACTAGAAGCATAACCAGTCATGGGAGTAAACTCTAAGTAACGAGCTCAGCTTCCTGTTGGCACATGGGCAGACCCAGGGTTCAATGCTACAACAACGCACCAACAAAAACCTAACTACGAGCCCTTTCAAAAACACCTGTGAAGCAGATGAAGTGTCACATGAGGTAGAGGCGGGGGTGGTTGCAGGACCCCAGTGTCTGCAACCTTAGCTGGGACACAGATCTGTGACTGTAACACCTTAACAGGGCACTTAGTAGTTATAGTTCATCAATATCCAGTCTTAGTTTACAACACAGTTAAACCCTAATTACAGAGCATTACAATATTTAACCATATCTACTATATTCAAGCACTAATCACATCCACATAGGCCAGATCTAGTATTCATCCATACTATTAAGAACATAGCATTAACATATCTATCTACCATTCATATATATCAAAGAACTAAGAAAATTAACATATAAACACATCAATACATCACATAAAGCAAAGAAACACAACATGTACATGGTTCACCCCCACCCTGGGGCTATGTCCACCAACTCTTAGTCTTATTTATTATCTTCTTCAATTAGTTACATGCACAGAGCCACAAAAACCCTACTCCGCAGAGGACAGGAGATCTGTGCACCTCGCTAGATCCTCCTTCCCCGGGCTAGGTTACAACACTAAGCCTCTTCTCAATATCTTACACTCACTTGCACTGAGCTCTGCAAGCCTCATACAGTATGCACAAAATAAATCTCCACTCAGCACTTAGCACTTTCGATCACATAGATCGAACTACTTCCTACATTGCTTAGCCTTCTATTTATACTTTACAAAATAGGCCAAAGCATGGGTAAACTCATGGGCCGACATCTCCATACCCATTACATAATCCCAAATCCCAAAAAGGGCCCTAAAAGAGGCCGATATCCCATGATATCTTCTTCATCTTGTGCTCAGCCTTCAACAGCCTATCGAAGTTCCAAAAATAGGTCAAACATGTCCAAGGATCGTCAAAATTTTGTCAAGGGCCAATAGGCCCCCAACACTCACCTGTGACTCATACTGAGTCACTCTGATATGGATAATTATTACTCAAAAACCTCAAGATTGGCTCGATATGCTTCAACTTGTTGTTGTGCCATGGCCTCCTATTCAGTGAATTCCTGGATAACAGCTTCGTTGACAGGTCCCTCTAGGCATTGTTCAACTATAATGATGACTTGCTCCAGTTCTTCTCCTCGGCCTTCGATCTATGTGAACAGTTGGTAATCCTCATCCTGTATAGGTTGGAGCCTCTGAGTCACTTCCATGACTTTGATCTGAATGGTGTGGACCTGTTGTTGGGCAGTGCGCTGCTCTTGGGATCGCTTCATCCTTTCAACAACTAACAGGGGATTGAACTGGGCCTGTATTGTTTCTTCTTGATACTTCGCCTCTTGGATGTTTTACTCCAGTGTCTTCAGTTTTGGATTCTCACTGAGTCTCTCATACGTCTAGGCATTGTAATCACTCTGTTTCTTGCATTCCATGGCAAGGGCCTTTATTCTCTCAACCGTGCCTCGAGCAGTTGCATCTCTTTGATCCCTCACATCCTACAGAGTGTCGGGCACTACATGGAGCTCTAAGTCTGTTATTATTTGTTGTAGCTGTTGGATAGCTTTTGTGAGATGCTCTACTTGATGCTCGACTTGGTATTTTTCCTATGGTTCTAATCCTGTCATAGAGAAAAGTGATCTACTGATTGCTTCTTTCACTTCAATTTTCTCTGCGAGCAACTGTTCCTTTTCTTGTTGAATCTGTGCTTTCTCTTTTTCAAACTTCATCTGGAGAGCAACCTTCTCCTTCTCTGCAAGACGACATTGTTGTATGATTATTTCTTGCACTTGATTCAAGGCCTGGGTGGATTTTTCAGTTTCTTCTTGTGTGCGACGAAGGCAAGCTTCAATCGCATCATCTAGTCGATGGAGTTGGGTTGGCTCATCTCCCAAATCTATTTCTCCAAATTGCAGGGGCGTAGTGGACACTGTGTGACTAGACTGAAGGGCCTGTTGTACCCATCAAAGTTTGACCTCAATTATGTCGTACATTTCCTCCTACTTGGATTTTTTTTTCTCCATGATTTCTTGTGAGGCATCGTTTAGGGATATTATGATGAAGTCAAAATCATCGGTAGTGAGTACAGTCTGCATATTGGTCACGACGGATCTGGATTTCTTCCAGGAAGAAGGTTTCAGGGGAGAAACCTTCCTCTTCTTCAAGGTATCAGTTTCATCTCTAGGCGGTGTTACTTCACCTTGTTTATGTTTAGCTTATTTGTAATTTATCTCTTCTACTTCATCATCACCTCCTCAGTCAGATGATACTGTAGCAGTCTTTCCTGAGGTGTTGCTTAAGTCTTGGACCTCTTCAGTCTTCTTCCTTCTGTTGGGTCCGGGTGTATCATGTTCTTTGTGCGTGGTCTCTGGGATGTCAGGGTCAGACATATCTACAAGGTCTACGGGAATAAGGAGGTATTTCGACCAGTCCTTAGTGATCTCCTCAAGGTCCTTTTCCATGAGATTGTAGTACGACTGAAGATCCTCCTTATAATATTCTTTGCACGCTGTAATGTAGATGAACTGTCGATCTGCGTGGAACTTCATCGGGGGTTGGAACCTCTGTAGGGTGTTCGGAGTCATACGAGGTTCAAATTTGATGGATCTCTTCAGTTGGAGGTAATATGTGTGAAAAAAAGTGTTCGACTGCTACTGTTTGCTCATATCACTCGAGTACCATAGCATGGTGAACTTCACAGCAAGCGACATGAATGGCTCAATGTCTAGGAAGGTCACACCTTCCAGCATTTCCTAAGCAACAAACGCGATGAGGATCAGGAGCCAGCTAAAATGGAATTCATAGCCCTGATCCTATGCTTCGTGGCAGTATAGTTCAAGCTGATTAACTAGGTACTTCATCCAATTCATCTATAGACCTTCCACGCACTTCCCTGCAAGGTCAACGACAAAGCCTATGACCTGCATGGGTCTGTTCTTTCGTACTAGCTTCCCTGCAATTAACTGACATGCTAGGTGCACTGCGCCATTCTGGATGGAGGCTACCTTGTAGCCTTGCATACCCTTCACAACATCATCATATGTATCCTTGATCTTCTATGCTAGTGCATGATCTGTGGCTTTTCCTGGATAGAAGTTCTGCAGATCAGGTCCTTTCATACTCAATCTTGTGATCCTATGGATCAGCGTCATATCAACTGGGATACGATGATCGAGCCATAAGTAGCCACCATGGTAACATGAAAGTAGTAGCTTGACATAGGCATTAACTTCCTGGTGCCTTTTGAAGTGTGGGATTTTCATTACATTCAGCAGGGTGGACTGCACGAGGTTAATCGTCCACGGCTGGGGGATTATCTTCAAATTCTTCCCCTTTGTCTTGGTCAAGTATTTGTACAAGGCGAGCATGATATGGTTCTTGCGATATCCAAGGTTGAAGTCACTGAACTTCAACGCTGCGATATTGTCCTATTGTTCTCTTGCTGTGTGTATCCCCTTCGGGAGGTACACAGTAACCATGGTGTACTCAAAATCTCTTGGCACACTATCTCGACTCACTGCATCGGGCAGAGGCGAGATGTAATCGAGCAATATGGTTAGGATCATATTTGCATTTGCTAGGTCATCTCTGTGCTTGGTTCTCTTCTCTGATGTTGGTCGGGATGGCCTAGATCCGTGAGCAGTTGACAAAGAGGCTTTCACTCCTCTTGTCGACGACTCTTGTACACCCAGAGACATTACTCTTCCAGACATTACTCTTTCAGTCATGAGTTCAATGAGTACCTCCTTCAGAGACTCTTCGACTACACTAAGTTCTTCGAACATACGCGCTCATGGTTGAATCTCTCAGGTTTGAAGAGTAACTAGTTAATGCAATGGGATGGATGGTGATAGCGTGATGATCATTGTGTGGAATCAACCAATATGCGGGCTCCGATTCACAGTTAGAAAAAGTGTTCTCGGTGCAAGTTTCGATGGAATAAATAGATAATGAAGCAACATATCTCTCCAACGGGTGAGAAGCCTCCATTAACTCAGTTTTGTCTGTTACGACGCGGTCCCAACAGTTTGATGGCGAGCTATCTGACCATAAATTCCTTTCTACCCGTTCAGGCTGTCGGTCTAATGGTTATACTGTTCCCAACGGCTATATTTCTTCACTATGGAAAAGTGTCATGTGACGTTGTTCTAATGTACCAACGAAGTTCTTGTTTTGTAAATTTTCCCTTTGCGAAGTTCCCTCTGGAACCTTCTGTAACTTTTCAATCTTTGCTCTCTTCTTGTTAAGCTTTTGAGCCTTCTTTCCGATGATCTTCATCTCATTATTCCTCTATCCATTATGATTCTTGTCTTCTTTTGGAATAGTAACTTTGTGATGTTGAGATTCTTTCCTAAGATTCAAGGGTAATACTTCTTCTCTATCTAGGATAGGTACTTTAGTCTTCTGCAAATATTCTTGTGTTCTTGCAACTTCAACATCCAAGTCTCTGGTCCTGAGTAGCTTCGATCTGTTCTCCTATTCTTCAATCAACTGTGTGATCCTCCTAGTCATGAAATATTTCAACTCTTGCTTCTTCTACTCTAAGGCTTCTTATTCCTTCCTTATGTGTTGATCTCTTTCAATCCAAGGTTTTCCTAGTAACATAGCAAATGGGTCAAATGGGTCGTTGTTCTTAGTAAATTTAACAACCTAAAAATCTTCCTCTGTTGAAGTTCCATTGGCATTCATAGATATTTGGGTGAGCTTTCCACATAGGGTTATCAGTTTTCCTATAAATAATCCTATTCCTCCCAATGAAGGAATCATAGCAGGCTCCCCTAAAAGTTCTCAAGTTCTTTCTGTCATGATATTCACCTGTGTTTCCTCATCCAGAACACAATCAATGCCGAAGTCTCATATTATTGCTTCAATGAACTCTTTTTCTTTGAATATCTCTGATAAGCTGAAATGTCGGTGGTCACTCAAGGTTTCTTTCATCTGTAACAATACTTTCTCTAATTCTTTCTGGGGTTTTGCCATAATCTCAGTTTTTGTATCTGCCTTAGGGTTTTCTTGGTTCATATTCATTCTTTCAACCTTAGAAATCATTCTATGGAAATCCAATACTTCATGGTCCATAGATCTACATCAAAGACAACTAGATCTTCTACCAGCAGGGATGATTTTAAGGATGGAAATTTATTTTAAAATGTAGAAACCTTGGTGAATATTACTAATCCTTCATATGTCAACTATAAATGTTTGGTGATATGTTTTTAAAAATATTCAAATTTTTAAGTATTTTATATAGTTTTTATAAATTTTTGGCTATTTTAAAGGTAAAATAATTTTATCCTATAGAATTTGGGCGAATCATTTTTAAAATAGCGAATCTCATTTTTGGAAAAACCATGGAAAATTAGCCCATGAGAAAAATTTAGCCCCTAAAATCATCCCTGTAGACTACCAGGTCATTCCTTAGCCATATGTGCTGGTCTTCTGCAACTATAACAAAGGGTTAATCCTCATTTTCTTTTAAATGATCCCCAACCTTTCCTGTACTGTGCACTAGAATCATAGTAGCTAACCTGCAAAAAATTCTTTCTAGGATCCTGCATCCATTTGTTAGTCAAAACATTCTCTCTATGCATAGGTATAACATATCTTTCACTATTCTTATCAGATCTACTCATATCAAATCTTCTTTCATCTATTAGTGCCCTAGTTTTCAAGCTAGGACAAATCTTATCAAACATACCTAGATCCATACTTTAGAAACAAAAATTTCCACTAATATTATCTTCAGCAGAGCACAAAGCTTCTAGATCTAAAACTTTTCACTATTCTTACCTTTATCAGAGCATAGAGCTTACACATCTTACCTCTTTAAGAAAAAATTCTCACTATTACCTTTCTCAAAGCACAAAGCTTTCATATCTTACCTCTTTTCTTCAGATCTGACCCTTCTTCTTAGCACAAAGCTTCACAGGACAAGTGGAATGTTGTGCACTAGAGAAACATATCTATGCATGGAGATTTCACAGTTTCAAGTCGGATCTTCGCACAGAGCTTCTTCTTCCTCAGTTCCTAGCAATCACAGTTTTAGTCCCCGACAATAGAACCATTTGTTGGTACATGGGAAAACCCAAGGTTCAACACTATAACAATGCACCAACAAAACCCTAACTATCGGCCCTTTAGGCAACACCTGCGAAGAAGATGAAGTCTCACCTGAGGTAGAGGCAGGGGTGGTTGCAGGACTCCAGTGTTTGCAACCTTAGTTGGGACACAAATCTGTGACTGTAACACCTTAATAGGGCACTTAGCAGTTATAGTTCATCAATATCCAGTCTTAGTTTATAGCGCATTTAAACCCTAATTATAGAGCATTGCAGTATTTAACCAGATCTACTTTATTCAAGCACTAAGAACATTCACATAAGCTAGATCTAGTATTCATCCATACTATTAAGCACATAACATTAACATATCTATCTACCATTCATCTATATTGAATTACTAAGAAAATTAACATATAAACACATCATTACATCACACAAAGCAGAGAAACACAACATGTATGTGGTTCACCCCCACCCTAGGGCTATGTCCACCAACTCTTTGTCTTCTTTATTATCTTATTCAATCAGTTACATGCACAGAGCCACAAAAACCCTACTTCACAGAGGACAGGAGATCTATGCACCTTGCTAGATCCTCCTTCCCTGGGCTAGGTTACAGCACTAAGCCTCTTCTCAAGCTCTTACACTCGCTTGCACTGAGCTCTGCAAGCCTCATACAGTATGCACAAAAGCAATCTCCACTTAACACTTATCACTTTCGATCACATAGATCGAACTACTTCCTACATCGCTTAGCCTTCTATTTATACTTTACAAAATAGGCCTAAGCATGGGTAAACCCATGGGTCGACATCCCCATACCCATTACATAATCTTGAATCCCAAAAAGGGCCCTAAAAGGGGTCGAGATCCCGCAATCTCTGCTTCGTCTTGTGCTTTTCCTTCGACAGCTTGTCGAAGTCCCAAAAATAGGTCAAAGCTGACCAAGGATCCTCAAAACTTGGTCAAGGGCCAACACTTCCTAAGGTCGTGATAAACCCAAAATTTTGATGACAAGTGGACTCAAAAGTTTGTGCTATGTTCAAATGTAACACGAATTATGCCAACATAAGATAATATTTTTTCCCACCCATCTTTTTTTGTTTTTTCATAGACAAATGAATGTTATGATACATAGGAGGAAACAAGTGTCATGAGTAACCAACTAGTTCCAACAGTGTAACATACCAATGTTCGATGCAAGGAGGTGCATTCAGGATATGGACACTTGGGGGAATGTTTCCTCATAGGGTACAAGGTGTCAAGATGCAAATTATATAAACAAGGCTCTTCTTGGCTGGTGATGAAAATGGCTCGATATAATAGGCTTATAAGCAGAAATAGGTTGAATACTGCAAGCAAGAGAATGATATGCAATTACAAATTAACTCAAAAGAATGTCCTTTTTTCGTAAATTTATTCCCCTAGGCCCAAAAAAGTATAAAACAATACCCAGGAGAACTCTTCTAGCCACTATTGACTAGAGTATTCCTTTTTCAAAATTAGTCTACTTGGTCTGAAAAAGGGTTAAAATTACAACAAATAGATGTCCTTTTTGATCCAATTAATGAGTGTGAAAGACACAAGTTCACTCGTAAATCTTTTCACTTTTTGAGAGAGTCAGAAAATATTTTAAATAAGACTCAGGGATGCTTTTCTAAGTAGCATATGATGGGGGAGGCCAAGGCTCCCGTGAAGACTTATGTCGAAAGTCAGTAACTCACAGATAGCTGACACAAGATTTGGAGAACCCAAAGCTTTGAAAGTCGAGGAGGATAAAATACTTGCATAGGTTACCTTATCTACAATATATCAAAGAATTCCCCTTGCCTGGAAGGTGTAGAAGAAGGAAGTTGAGGATCCAAAATTTCATTCCAGTCAAAGGAAACCTCCCTAGGACTTGGAGCGAGCATACTCGGAGAGAGTAGAATGATCCCTTGTTCAGAAGGTACATGACTAGAAATTATAAGGACATGGTTGAAAGACACATCACCCCCCAAAAGAAGAGTGGGATTGATGGAAGATTTTATCGGCAATGTCACTTCCTTATACTTGTCACTCTCCAAAAGAAGAGTGGGATTAGTTGAAGATTGCATCAACACGACCACTTATTCAACCTTTAGTTGAATATGATGCGAGACAACAAGGTCAAGAGACACATAACCCCCTAAAATAAGAGGGGTGTCAACCTAAGATTGCATTGGCATGACTACTGGTTGAATAGGATATGAAACACCATGGTCAAGAAACTTATCACCCCCAAAAAGAAGAGTGGTGTCAACCGAAGATTGTATTAGCATGACCGTCGTATCAACCAAAGAAGTAATAGAATGTTGGGAAACTAAAGAAGACTCAGAACCCGAAGGGCCTCCAAGAAAGGACCACGCTTCTTGTACCACAACAGTAGAGAGACACAAACGAGTAAGGTGATCTCCTTTGCAAATCCTACAAAGGAACTTGGGCTTATGTCTTACATGTCTAGGCTTCTCAATCGTATGACTGACCCCAGCATGACTTGCAGTGACTAGTGGCATGCTCCCAGCATGACTTATAGAGGCTAGTAGCAAATCTCCAACATGACTTGCATAGGTTGGTGATGAATGCCCAACATGACTAGCAGAGGTTGGCGATGAACCTTCAACATGACTAGCAGAGGTTGATGAAGAACCCCCAACATGAATAGCATAGGATGGTGATGAATCCCCAACATTACTAGAAGAGTTTGGTGATGGATGTGTCATGTGACTAGCAGTGTTTTTGATGACAAATGGCCCTTGTACATGACTTGCAGAGGTTGTTGACCTATCTCCAACAATACTAGCAGAGGTTGGTGATATAATGTCAGTATGACTTGCAATGACTAGACTGGTGGCGGAGGATAGTTGCGGCATTTGAGACTAAGGTTCCGGGAAAGACTGGTTTTGAGAAATTGCAGGCCAAGAATGATTTTGGTATACAACATGGCCCTATTTGGTAGGATATTATCCTCCTCCATACTGATTCATAAAGGGTTGTAAGGGAATTGTCACTGAGGAAGCCTCTTGCAAAGAGAAAGCGACATGATAAGGGTTACTCAGGTGAGGATATATGTTTCCCCTAGACAAAGGAACTACGTGAAGGGGGTTTCCCATACTAAAAAAATAATTACCCCAGGATGAAACACCAAAGGACAGATGGAGATCTACCATGGGGAAAGCATTTGTAGGAATCATCATAGCGGAAGAAGGATAGATGGATGGGTTGTAATAAGTAGAATGACCTCCCATTTGAGCACTTTCTCCTGGAAAAGTGAAGCCAGGATTGGATCCATAGGAAGGAAGATTCCAACCTCCTATTGTAAGAGTTGGTTGAGGGATATGACTCCCACCAAATGAAAAGGGAGAAAAAGGAGGCATCATGCCCTGAGACCCAAAATTAGGATTCACATAGGAGACAAGACAGAGGATGGAAAATGCAAAGACATGTCTGGCATACCTTGAGAAAAATGATTATAGGCCCAAGGTATTGGTTGAGTATCATGATTCGGTGTACCACTCAAAAATACAAAACGATTTGTCCCCGTGGAATGATAAAATACCATGGGTTGGGTGGCACTAAATGAGGGAGTCACGGGGGCTCTACTAACCATAGCAATGAAAACTCATGATACAATACAAAATCCTAAGGCCAACTAATAATCAAAGAGAACACCAAAATAAACAAAAAAGGCCAATATGCACACAAACAGGATAAAGTGGTTGAAAGGGGCCTCCCTCCCTAAAGTAGGTATGCCTTGCCCAAGAGGGGCCTGAGTCTCCCTTCAAAAGCTCGAAGGTATCAGAATTAGTTATAAGGGCCCTCGTGGGCTTAACAACTAGTCAGTCAAATCCCCCCGAAGAGGTAATCCTCCATAAAGGCTATGTGTTGTCCGACCCTTATTTAACTCAGGGTACCTACAGAATAACCCCTGCAAGTAACCTATGTGGCTACCTATGTCAAGCAAATAATCCACCACGATATAACCAATGCGCAGGTGAATATCCGTAAGTCAGTTCCACCGTATGGGAAGGGTAAAAAATCTCGAAATCTTGAAAGCACTACCTCTCAGAGAGGTAAAGGTACTAGCAATACCCCCATATACGAATAGATCCCCAGAAATATCTCTGATGCTAAGAATGTATTGGAGGTATATCTCCTCAATCGACTCCATGCGACCTTGTGCTTAACTCTGGTGTGATCAGAGCCTCCTAACGTCACCAATTATACAATGGGTTTCACCACTCCCTTTATCAAACACATATGTTGAGTTTAATAGCCTTGGAGAAGTTTACTCACAAAATCCTATTCCAAGTCTATTAATCTTAAGCTAGTTTTTGCACCCTAAAAAATAAAACCATTTCTAATCAATTTTAAATGTATCAATGTTACTTTTTGTAGCTTTGTTTACTCAAAAGGTGTGGTCGTGAAACTGATGATGTTATGACTTAGCAATTAAAAGAAATCAATATGAATATAATGCAAAGTCCTAACTTCAATTCCCATTAAATGATAATATTTTCAAAATGAAACTTTCAATTCAATTCTGTGATTTCAAATAAGATGCAATATTTCCATACATGTACTAAGATCAACAATAAGAGCCCAAAAGATCAAATGCCAACAATGCAAAATGTATGTTTTTTTTTTATGTATTTTCAATATAAAAGAATGAAAATGCAAGCACTAAACAACAACTTGATATAAAGACCCTACTGTATGTAAACAAAAACAAACCAAGTAGAATATCAAGAAGCAATCTCCCAGCCCGGGATGCAAGGACAACCAATGAAAAGGATGATGAGAAATAAAAACTGCTCGAAAATTTAACTAGAGAAAGGTTTCCTATCACTCTGTAGGAACTTAATAGTCATGACAGACACCTAAGAAGACTCAAAAACCATCAAAAATTACCCAACAAACATCAAAATCAACAATCAAGCAAAAGAAAGGATGATGTACGTGACTGTTCAGGAGAAAACTGCGTATATACGCTTCCTACAGAATGGCAGTTCGCGTATGTACGCGTCTGTTAGGGAAAAAAACCGCGTATATGCATTGAAACACTGCCAAGTTAAGGATAAGGCCAAGAAACTTGGACTCTCAATGAAAGAAGGATTTCAAGCAATTAGACGACAAGAAACTCAAGATAAATGAGAGAAATAAAAGGATAAAACACTCCAAACCCCAAAACAAAGATTCAATCCCTAGTGTGATCGCCAATTTTGTTATGAGGAAAATCACTCTATGTCATGGGATAAACCACAATAGATGAAATAACTACATAAATTAACTCTAATCTCAAGTATTCTATATAAACAAGTATGCTAACAAGACAAGATAAAGAGCCTACCTCATCCAGACGTTCGATGAATTCCACCGTTGAGCACTTGACTCAAAGCAATACACCTGCAACTTGTCCTCAACAACCAAGATACACAAGCATATGGTGATAATATACAAAGTTGTCACCTATAATAGCATAATCCATCAATATTCATAACAAATACGCCCATGGAATAACAATTCAAATATTTGCAAGACATTAATTAGATGAGAAAAGAGTATTTCTATTAAAATATAATTAACATAAGTGTATGAATGACAAACTTCCGTGTCAGAACGTCTGGAACTGAGAAACTAAGTCCCTTCCAGCTGGGCCTCCACCACTTCAATCCTCCACCAAAGTAAATATCATATAAGAGAGACAATGAGGTTCTCCATCAAATAGGGAAGAGCTTGGAGGCTGAACAATTTGTTCATACTTAAAAGGACAAAGGGATGCTGACTCAATATGAAGTGAATAATTTCTCGAGAGTAACTTTTCTCTCAAATTTGAATTCATCTCCTCTTCTCCACAACTTGGATATGGCCCATTTATAGTCTTAAAATGGAACTGAAGGGCCGAGTCAAAACGTTTCCAGTATATGGAAGGTCAAAAATCATGGATCTCATGATGTGACATGGAAACCCAACACCATTTTTTAATTTTGAGCACAAAATCCGATGTACGCGGGCTATAATGGTGCAACCTGTGTATGCATATGTTGTATAGCTATTAGGGCACATATATATGGAAAAAATATGGTTTTTAGCTCTGGGAATTGCAAAAAGGAGACTTCAAGTTTGCATAGGGAAATGGAAAAGGCCTTCTGAGAATGTTTGCATGGGGTGAGGAAAATCTTTCTATAACACACTATCCTCTTGCTTGAGATATGGACATTTGTTAGAAAAGTGTCCAACTTTTCCACAATTGTAGCATATCAGAGGAAAATTTCCCTTTCTTGAGTTTCTTCATAAAGTTAGCTACTTCTTCATCATATATCTCGGATAAATACTCATTAGGTCCCTGCTCTTGCTTCTTCCTTGATTTTGATGTTGTTAGTCTCTAATTTTGTTCTTGATTTAGTGAGTATCCATAATCCTAAATCCTCCCTGCTTATACTTTGTTCCTTGATTTTTAGACTTTAACCCATGTTTGTTTTACTTTTCATTTTAATCATTTTTGAATAAATTTCTTAAGTTTGAAGGTTTAAGACATGGTTTAATGAGCTTTGTCACATCATTTGCTTATTTGAATCCTGAAAATTCAAATTAATGCCAAGTCATCAATAGCGTTATGGGAATAATGTTATTCCTGCAGTGCTTAAGTAATCATGCTGTGAGATGCACCAATTATCCAAATCGTGTCATGATCACATAAATCATGGATGAATAGACCTGCATGTACTCCACGATATCGCTCCAATTGATGATACAATTTGAATTATTGTATGAATGAGATCACCCCATACCTACAAGGACCTGTATCAAATGAGTTCAATTTCCAATATAATTATATGATAATTCCTTTGGATTATGTGCGCATATATCCATTTAAAGAAGTTGTTATATATTAACATTTGCAAATTTTAATTTTCCTGAATTCCAACAAGCGTCAAGTTTCAACACTGTATTATTGACATAGCACCGAAGAAAAGTGGGCAAATTATTAGGTTGGAACCTAAGGGTACTGAGCTGCTTGAAGCATACCCACAGATGGCACAGAGGTTCAAGGAAGTTGGTTGGTTTGATTTCTTTACCACTTTCAAAAGGCATGATGAACAACTTGCAGATTGGCAATTGGAGGAGAACGATGGTGGAAAAAGGAGCACATAGTCATGGAGTTTGTCAACCAATTCTTGCTTCCAGATAAGCAAAACCCAGATTGGAAAAAGGGAGTCCCTCACAACTATATTAGACAAGAGTGGCATACTTCCCTAATCATAATTCTCAGAAACCATGGAATTGGCTGATTCAATCCCTAAATATCAATCCATAGCCAAGAAAACAAAGAAAGAGCAAAGGGAAGAAGGAACCCACACAGAAAAAGAGTATCACAGTTAATGAATTTTCTATCAAAGAAGAAGTATTTGCAACTAAGGTGACAAGGACCAGCAAGAGAAAGAAGCAGACTCAGCACATTCCTGATGATACCCCTGTAGATGACATTCAAGAAGAAGCCATGATCAACAGAGGTAAGAGACCCAAACTGGAAGCAGAGATCAAAATATTTTCTAATGCAGACATAAAAATGGAATATGATTCAGATGAAGATTATAATGTTAAAACCACATTCAAACATAAATCACTAGCAACCAATAAGAAATGTGTTGCAGTCAAAAAGCAAAAGAAGAAATCTACACCTGTGTCTCAAAACCCTAGTAGTAATTCATCATTAATACAGTAAAGAATTTGTTGTGGTGATTATTTTCAAGTTTTAATTTCAGGTTGATGTTCTTGTTTCTTAATGATATTTTGAGATAAGAATTTATGTGAAGTTGACAAATTGAGAACTTCATTTTCTCTTTTCCTTATTGGTCTAATCCATCTATGTGACTACATTTTAACGAGTCAATGTGATATCTTCTGTTCTTATTCTGAATTTCTTATTTATTTTAAAACCTTGAGCCAGGTTTCAACCACCTTATTTAAAAACAAAACCATAAGAACCCTCAAAGTACTTTTGCAATAATCTGATGATGCCCTAGATTTCCCTCTCACAGTCATATATCTCTGATAAATACTCTTGCTCTTGCTTCTTCCTTGATTTTGATGCCTTGAAGGCAATTTATCCTTTTGCTAGTTTTTCTTGTCATGTTCTCATCTCATATACTATAAGGATCCCATATAGTTCATCTACTGTGAGCTTATCGAGATCTGGTCTATATTCAAGGGTAGAAATGTTGGCATCATACCTCATAGGTAATGATCTCAAGATATTTTGGACAATGGGTTTGTCGTTGATTTCTTCCCCTAATTCTCTAATTGAATTGACAATTTCATCAACTCTTTGAAGATATTCAACTATGTCTCCAAGCTTCTATTCAAGCTGGGTTCTTCACGCAATTCCTTCACCAATTCTTCAATTAATATTTCTTAACCTTTTCCATGAGAATCCTTTCAATATATAGGAGAGGGTGAGATGGTTACATGGATGAGAATGATCCCACCAAATTAGGGAAGCCAATAAAATGACAACCATACGAATGCCAACCCATTTTCTAGAAGATTCCCTTCTAGAACCCTCGAGACTTATTCTCTCTTCCAAGATTGAAAACAAGTTCGCACCCTATGTATAGAGCACAGTGCAATAAGTTTGCACCCTAGATGAAGGTGGCCTACGAGAATGGGTCATTCTCGCACCCTAGGCTATAAGTAGCCTGCGAACTCACTTTGAAAATATGTTTTCTGGAAGGAGATAAATGACACTTTTCTCAGGAGAAAGTTCTTGTTGAGAGCCTAAGTACACTATTGTCAATATATCACCAAGATGACCAAAATCATGTGTAACAGAATGCCCCCCAAAGTATGAGGCCAGAATAGGCCAGAATCAGTGACATTCAAAATACTTTGTAAACTGCGTGTGTGTGTCGGAAACCAGGAGCGCAACTAATCGAAAACCTACAAACAACCAAGCATCTGCAGAATAGCATACTAGTTCTAAGGCAGGAATTCCCATACTCATATCATAGATAGATGACATCATAAACATAGGTCATGGCCACCAATCATACACCGTGGATCCATGCCGTCAAAATATCACATAGCCACCAAGAATACACTGTGGATCTATGGAAGAAGAGTCAAATTAAGACGACATAGCCACGAGACATACAAAGTGGATCTATGTGTCAGCAAATTATACATATTCCATCATAGCCTAGATCAAAGAGATGAGACCCAGGGTCTTCAATCATGTCCCCTGAAAGTATGAATCTAACCATGTGATTACATGTACTGAAGTCGAACATGGTAGAAACCACTTGATTACCGGTCATTGATGAAAACGTTAACAAGTGCGAGGGAAATCACCACTAATGTCAATGACTCCCAAGGTATGTTAGTACAATCCACAAAATGTGAATAAATGAGTTGAGGTCGAACATCCGAAGGAATCTCCCGATCAGGGGTCAATGATGAAAACCCACTATCGAAAGCAAGGAAACCTGCCATTGAGGAATGCAAGTTCCAAGCTACCAAATAATTTCTAAGTCTTGTTTCTGGATAATGAGCTGGATTCGACGGAACAAAAATCGTCACAGGAGGGCCTTGATGTATCCCCCATATATGACAAAAAATGAGTAACAGATTTTGAAGGACGAACAGAGTATGATGTAAGTTGAACTGGACACAGGGAAGGTCGACATGGAGAGAATGGACAACTGCAGATGGCTGACTCAATTTCGGATGAACTTCTCTTGAACGTATGAATGACACGACCAATGATTTGGAAGCACTGACTCAGAGATGACTCAGGATATGACCTTGTAGTAAATCGAATGAGAGACAAATGGATTTCCCAAACCAGCTTTAGATAATGAATAAGGGGGTGTCATGTTCAAAAGTGACACTTACTGCCAATAATATGAATACGAAAACACATCCCTTTCCCAAATTTCCCCCCACCATTTCTGGCGAGTACCTCTTTATTTTTACACAAGCTTGAGGAGGATAACATATGCTTGTTGAGGTAAGCTCATCCTTCGGACGAGTCCCTCGGAGTATGTTTAACGAACCCTAGGAAGGAGTGGTTCGGTCCCCTTACAGGTCTTTTGATGTTTGTTTAATGAGTCCAAAGATAGAAAACTTGAAGGTTTTTCATGATTATAGAGTCTGGAAAAACACTCAAAAGAGAACTTTCTCAGTTCCTTTTTTGTAAAATAGTCTGATGAGACTGAAAAAGAGATAAATTATCACCCAACAGACACTTTTTTCAAATACTTTAATGAGCGTGAAAATAGCAAGATTGCTCGGCAATCTTTTCATGTTTAGAGAGTCTGAAAAGAGCTTAAAGAGGACTCTAGGGGGTTCCTTTTTCATATAACCTTGTTGAGCTCGAAAAAATGATAAAAGTGTGCTCGATTACGTTCTCGTGTATTTTCGAGCGTGAGAACGGACAAATACCAAGCTCGAGGTTTTGTGCAAAAAACCATAAAAAACAACTTAAACATGCGATGAAAAAAGAGAAAAAATTTGTATCCCTATGTATGGACATCAAAGTCGTTATGTCTACAAAAAGTCACACTCATAGGGGTATTAGGCATTAGGTGAAATAAATAAAACAATTATAAAAACCAATAAAAATGGCAAAAAGTAAATATAAGTGGGTAAAAGTTTTTTTTACCATAATCATTGTAACTTTCCCAAGTTTTTACACCAAAACCCCTCTTTTGCCCTTGAATTTAGGCTCTTGATTGTAGAAGGTATGAACAACCATTTGGAGAACCGTCTCCGGCAGTGAGGTAAGCTCCTTGTCTTCTATCTTTTCATGGTTCAATTTTTAATTTTCATTGGTAAATTTCAAGTTTTAGGGCTCAAATTTGCACTCAGGCATTCTCGCAGGCTAGCCACATGGGACCTGTGAGAATGCATGATTCTCGCAGGTGGCCCCAAAGGAACCTATGAGAACCTCACACTGTGCCAAAGGGGCACCTGCGAGAACTACAAAATGAAAGTTTTGTTTGATGTTTGCCCAATGAAAAATGTACCAAGTCTTGAAGAGAGTTGTTGACCTTCTTCTTATGTGTCTTATGCAGGCATTTGGCTATCACCATGTTTCTGGAATGGTGTGAAAGAGAGCATGAAGAAGATGATGCTATTGCCAGGAAYAACTCGAGTACCATTGCCGCTTTGCGAGACTGTGGTCTCCTGAAATTATTTCGGATCCCGGGTATGAGGGCCCAAGTCAGGCTGTTGGAGTACCTCRTTCATATGTGGGACGTGGACCAACAAGTATTCCATGTAGGGGTCCACACATTGTCCTTGGATATCGAGGAAGTTTATTTCCTGACAGGACTATCATGGCGTGGGTACCATGCTATCTTGACTGGTAGTCTAGGTGGTGGGCTKCCTATGAGTGAATACTGTCATTTGTACTGTGTTACAGAGGCGGAAAGAAGAAAAGGAAAAGTGGCCATTTGGGGGGTGCAGGATTTGACCCTTCACACTATTTTGTTTACCATTTCTCATATGGCTGGGAGCACTGCTCCACACATGGCTCTCCAGAGCTACTTTCAGTATGCCATAGAGTGTACTGAGCCTCAGGTCTTTAACTGGGCAGATGCAGTCCTTCATAGCGTGAAGAGGCAGTTGACTAAATGCAAGAGAGGCGACCTGAAGCAATTTGGGTACGGGTCATTGTTGGTGTCCTTCTTTCTTGAGAGGGTTCCCTTATTGAGGCTGTAGGTTGAGTGGGGTTTACCGGCTCCAGAGGATCCAAGAATGATGAGGTGGTGTAAGCTCATGGCCCGGCATGTAGCTGGACCAATCATTAAATACAATGATTCCTTCTTTGACAAGTTGCGACCACAGATGTTGATGGTCGATGATTATGCCTATGTTGGGTTGGACTTCTGAGGTGATTCGGACTTGGCCCTACCCAAGGGAGCTCAGTGGGGGGATCTCGGTAAGAAGTACACATTTTTTACTTTTTAAATGTTTTTGTGAATTTTATCATATGCAAATGTTTTTATGTTCGTCCAAGGTCTAATTATAAAAATTATTTTTTGATGACATAGATGTGGGGCCTTATCGACCTCCGAGTAATTCTCCTATTAAGCGATGAGGAGAGGTGGCTCCAGTGCCACGATGGGACGCTAAAGATTATGAGGCAGTGGAACAAAACTTAGAGGGTTTTACTGCAGACATTCCAGACATGCCTCTTGGAAAGGTTCCGCGATGTTATCAGCGTCATATGGTGGGGGTGTCAGAGTCTTTTGGCCGACTACTTCGTAGGGTTTCCCGGGAAGTCGTGTGTTACCATGAACGTCATCCATGACGTCACTTTGTAGAAGATATGAGCTTCAGATTTTGAAATTTTGGTCCTTGGACATAACTTTTTGTAAAAAAAAAATTGATCGTTATATATACATACGACTTCTACTGGCTTATCTTGTGTTGTGTGATACTTGTGATATGATTTATTTATAAATGACCCAAATGTCTATCTAATACATAGTTAGCTAATGCATCAGTTAATGTATTTAGACATCTAGGAATATGTTGATACTCAATATAATCAAAATAACGTTCCAAGAGGCGAATTCGCAAATACACCCATAACAAAGTAGGACTTCAAATAGCATAGACATTACTTAACTGTAGTACTACGAGCTGCGAATCGAGTCGCACAACCAAGTGATGGATACTGAGCAAGATAGCATCAATCAACAATTCGATAACGGTGCTATACTCTGCAATATTGTTGGTCGCACAGCCGAGGCACACACCTCATAGAGTGATAAGTTCGTTTGTAGGGGCGTAAATTTCCCACGCAGCAGAAGCAAGGTTCTGAGTACTACGACTATCCCCATCAGTGAAGCCAATGTGGGGTAGCGAAGACTACAACATCTAGAAATCAAACACAACGTCACATAAGGGCAGAGACTAGATTAAAAAAAAAAAAAAAAGGCATACTACAATAACACACAAGAAGTATGATACAATAAAATACAAGTACTCGTGCACAGGTGGTCTTATGCATAGTACTTCTTTAAGTACAACCCATTTCTGGGTTCACTCAAAGGGATACCATCATAATATACTAACTCGTAAGATCCTTTCTCCAAAACTTGTCTAACAATATAAGGACCTCGCCACATGGCTTCAAATTTTCCATCCCCTAGCATATCTCGATCTTGTTCGTAGAGGAGAACTAGATCTCCTTCAGAGAAAACGTAAGGCTTGACATGTTTGTCGTATTGGGCCTTGACATGTTTCTTCTGGGCTTCTCTGACTAGGGTAGCATCACGTCGAGTTTCGTCTAATCGCATGAGATACAATAGACATTCTTCCTCAGCAGAAGTGTTTGGTAGGAGTTCGACGACTAGTTTTAAAGAAGGTATCTCGCATTCAATCGGGAGAATGGATTCTAGACCATAGACTAACTGGAAAGGTGTAAACCCAGTAGCAGACTTAATGGACGTCCAGTAAGCCCACAATGTTGAAAACAACATTGTGTGCGAACTCGTTTTGTGAATCCCTATCATTCATCGAAGCATGGTTATGAGAACTTTATTAATCACTTCAACTTGGTCGTTGGCTTGTGGGTAATAGGGCGTTGAGTTTTCATGGCGAAGACCCAACTTTTCAGTGAGTTTGGACATCATGAAGTTTCTAAAGTGGCTACCGTGATCGGTGACGATAGCCTGAGGAACACCAAAAAGAGCTATGATGTGACAAAAAATGAATAATGCTACAGTCTTTCCAGTATTATCAAATGTTGTCATCGCCTCAGCCCATTTCGTAAAATAATATATGGCTACAATAATGTATCCATGCCCCCCAGACGAGTGGGGGTGACATGTCATGAAATCAATGCCCCATTTCGCAAAGGGACTAACGGAGACCACAGGGTGAAGAGGAGTGTGATGTGACCGAATCTTATGATTATAGGTCTGGTAAGCATGGCATTTTTGGATGGCGATTATGCAATCGTTAAATAAAGAAGGCCAAAAATACCTTGCTCGTAAGATCTTCTGGGCAGTAGAATACCTGGACATATGACCACCACAGGCTCCAGAATGGTAGTCATTTAAGGCTTTCTCGGCTTCGTCGAACATGAGGCAGCATCGAAAAACTGAGTCAATCCCACGACGATAAAGAGAATCCCCAAGGATAATATATTGACGGGCTTGGTAGCGTATTTGACGTTGGTCAGTAATGGACAAATTGGGCTGGAAAGTCTGGGTTTGGAGATATATGATGATATCACCATACCAAAGATCATCGGAACTAATTAGGAAAATGGATTCATTAGGTAATGAATCAGCTGCTACATTTTTCGTTTCAGAGTAGGGAAAGTCGCATATCAACTCGACAAACACTAAGGACTTCTTGGACTTAGCTCGTTCGAATTCCAAGTCAAACTCCTGGAGTATCATGATCCATTTGGAGTATTTTCCCCCTAGAAATTGACGTGTGAGAATGTGTTGCATAGGGTTGCAGTTAGAAATCATCGTAGTCTTGAGAGAGAGGATATAGTGCCGGAAGCGTTGAACTGCTTGGACGGCTGCCAAGGCCAGTTTTTCGACATGTAAATACTTGGTTTCAATAGGCATTAGACTTCGACTCAAGTAATAGATAACATGTTCATCATGAGAATAATCCTCTTGGATGAGAACCATAAGGATGGTGTAATCCGATGCTGCGAGGTAGAGCAAATAATCGCGATTGTAATCAGGGGGGAAGAGAAGCAGAGCACGTGTTAGGGACAGTTTCAACACTTCAAAGGCTTTGTTTGTGATGGTATCCCATACAAACTCAGACCCCTTTTTGAGTAGTTGTGTAAATCCACGAGTTATCTCGGCGTAGTTCGGTATAAAACGACGAAGAAAGTTTTCTTTCCCTTGCAAACTTTGTAACTGGCGAAGTGTAGAAGGAGGAGGGAGATTGAGAATCACCTTGACCTTTAAAGGATCTACCATGATCCCTTGACGCGAAACAATAAAGCCTAGAATTCAGCCATATTCTACGCAGAAAATGCATTTGTGAGGATTCAAGCATATATGGTAAAACCGACAGCAGAGGAAAATGGCTCGGAGGTGGATTGGATGATCGACCCAGCACATGGAATGAGCGGGTAAGTCATCAAGATTTGGTTGCACGATGTGCTTGATATCATGGAAGGCATACGACATAGTGCGTTGAAAAGTTGCGCCAATGTTCTTGAGACTGAAAGGAAGTTTTCGATAGGAGAAAGTGCCCCAAGGAAAAATAAAAGAAGTTTTGTGTTGATCCTCGGGAAGAATATTGATTTGATTATATCAGGAGAAACCATCCATCAGAGAGAAGATTTCACTTCTGGCGCAATCGTCGACAATCTAATCGACGAAGGGGGTAGGAAAGTTGTCTTTGGGACAAGCTTTGTTAATATCCCTATAATCAACGTATACGTGGATTGTGCCTTGTTTATTGTCGATCAGGACAAGATTGGAAACCCAGTCAGTGAGGGCCATCGGGTAAATAAAGCCGGCTTTGTGAATTTTCTCGACTTCAAGCTTGATAGCAGCCGCTTTACGTGGGTGAACCGAACGAAGGCGTTGTCAGATAGGTTTAGCATCCGGGTATGTCTTGATCTCATGTATCACAATGTCAGGGTCGATACCTAACATTTCTTCATAGCTCCAGGAGAAGACGTCACGAAATTAATTGAAAAGTGACTTGTAGGTGACGATTTCATCAGGGGAACATGAAGCTCCGATATGCACATTTTCGACAATTCCAGGTTTGATGGATATGTCTAGGGGAATAGTGGGTGAGATATTGCTTAAGTTCCCTTCAGAAAACACATCGTGTGTGGACTCGGGAATGGTTGAAATGACGACAATGGTCGATGGGGTCAAGACCCATTGGTATCTTTCGATGGTGTGCTGTTCCAGGAAGAGGATGGAACGGTGATGTCCATCGTTCCAAGGGGTGTCTTCCATGATAGACATAATCATCTCATCTATGGGAAAAATGGCGTGGAAAGGATCTGGAGATAATTCACCAAGAGAGGGGGTATAAGGGGTTACCGAATGAATGGCCTGATAGGCAGATATGACTGGACTCAAAGGCATTGCGTTGTCATAATGAAGATGATCGTCGGGGTCAAGTACCATCCATGGGTCGTGAGATGTAGGGGTTCCATGGATCGAGGTGGAGATCATGTTGATTGAAGTGATAGACGAGTGTGGAACATCGGGTGGTGGAATGGGGAAGGTACCCATTAATGAAGAGTCCTTGAGAAGACCTACATTGATGCTCTCGTAACCCTGTGGGATTTTAGCAATGAATGGTATGTTTCCAGTACGTGTATCCGAGTTAAATAAGGCTAATTGGTCGATGGTAATTACCTTTCTTTGGTGTGGGAGACATACAACATGAAAAAGAGTCGACACAACTACGTGCATGGAATCGATTCAGCTACATCCAAGCAGAAGATTGTAATCGAGAGGAGCATCAAAGACTTCCACTTCGACTTGGACCGTTTTTCCTTCTAGCATGATTGGAAATGAAGGAAGGACATCGTAAGGCTTAAAACCGGAGCCATTGAAGGCTTTGAGTGTGTTATGGGATTCAGTCAAAGAGGGAGAGTCGATGGCTTTCCAGCAAGTAACAGACATGACACATGTCGAGGCACCCTCGTCGATAACGGTTCGAAAAATGTTTTTGTCGGAGACAATCACTTGGATGTGGAATTCGAGTTGAGGGGGTAACCTTGGAATGTGATCTTCCAAGTCAAAAATTATTAAATTCGTGTCCGTCGGGTCGATTCCACCGATAGCTTTCAACAGTGCCTTTTGTTGTGTGGGACAACTTTGAAGGACTTCAAGGGCTAACATCGCGGAAGGTGCTTGGGCCAAGTTTTCAACAATGTTGTAGTTCTGGGAAGCATGAGCATGAGGATTGAAATTTGATTTCCAAACGACAGCCTTTGGAGGGGGGCAAAGAATTGTGTCAAGGCTCGGTCATTCGAGATGAAGAGGACCGTTGGTAGGTGGAGTCACGGGAGAGGGTTGGACCAATGAAGGAGGTGTATCATCAACCTTCTCTTTAGAGGGAGAATAATCTTTGGCTCTAGTGGTGAGTGCGATGCCATTCTTCTTTGAATTTCCAGTACACATTAATACATAAGATGTAGTAGAAGGGGAAGGTTGGTCATGAATGACCAATTGGGCCTGTTTTTGAGAGGGGAAGGGTTGGGACAAAACAGTCAGAGTGGGTGGTTTTGGGGCCCCTTGAAGGAACTTAGTAACCTCGACGCATCGTGGAAAATCCTTCGTGTAGTGATCATCACCACAGATGAGACAAGGGTATCAGGGTTTGCGCTTATCCCTATCGTCAATAGGTGGAGTTTTGGTTTTCTCTGCTTGCGTGGTATTTTTGTCCTCCTTATTCTTACCCTTTCCTTTTCTGGATTTGTTTTTACCGGCTGGGGTAGATTGAACTGCATTTACCTCAGAAGTCTTGCTGATGGGAGGGGTAGGAGATGGAGCATTTTGAACATTACAAGAAGTGGGTTTGGGGTTGGTAATTGAGGCAGAATGTGGTTGGGCATGGAAAGTACCAATCACATCGTCGGCTGCATGAGAAGCAGCTGGAGTAGTTGAAGTGGTAGAAGTGGAACGACGAGGTGCATCAGAGAGTAAGTTGTAAAGAGTACCCGTTTGTGAATAAACGAAGTCAAGGTATTGAGCATGACTTATGGCCTATTCTTCTGTGGCAACTGCACCCATGGAAATGTCACGACTGATGTCATTCACAAATGATTTTGTGAACCATTCTGCTAGTAACTGATCGGGAAGTTTGAGTTTGATGAGACGTCGTCTCCATCGCCACTCATGAATGTAATTAGATATATGAGTGGCCTTGTTTTGTTTGAAATAACTCAAAATCTCGGTCCCCATTTCATAACGGATTGGTAACTGGTAATGGGTGAGCAAATCCATAGCTAGGGTGTTGAAATCAGCAAAGAAACTGCGTGGTAATTCTATATACCATTTCGCGGAAGAACCTGTGAGAGATCTTTGAAAAATACATAAACGAATAGAGTCATCCATCAAGGATTTGGATGAGCACTAGAGGTGAAAAGTCATCATGTGATTGTTCGGGTATTTTCCCGCTTTGCCATCAAATTTAGGGATGTCATATGGTAACTTGGCTGGTATAGCGGGCCATTAGGGAGAGTGACGGATTGGATCATTTAAAATCCTTGATAGATCCAGGAGGTCCAAAGTGGCTAAGAAGGGTAATTGTCTGTTCACATGTGGGTACTAGTGCCTTTGGGGAGGGAGTCTCGTCGAAAAAACAGTGGGACCATAAGCAGTCTGCATATAATGTGAAGACCCAGGCAGATTCGGTGGTTATTGTGGAGGAAAGTAGCTCATGGGATTATATCCTTGAACAAGGACGTGAGTTTGAGCATTTGATACCCAAATAGGATTGGACATACCTGGATATCGTTGGCCTATACTCGAGGGTATAACAGATGTAGCTGGAAGCTGCTGCCCCCCAGTCGATTGAGGATTATGTTGTATCATATGGTTCCAATACTGGGACAAGGATGGAGGTATGTTTTGTCCGTAGGGTGGGGTCGGTGGGGGTTGTCCTCCAATCAGGGGTTGATTTCCAATTGGGGGTTGTGTTCCAATTGGGATTTGTGTTCCAATAGGAATTTTCCCTACAAGGGGGGGTTGATTCAAACTTCCTTGGTGAAATTGTCCACCAACAGGAATCTAGTAATTTGGTGTGAACGACGGAAAGGCACCACTAGGATTGGTACCACCGATAGAGGATGGAGAAGGTCCTCCAAAGGGGGGTTGAGGAAGTGTCGGAATGAAATCGGGAGGAGAGTGCCCAGAAGAAGAGGGACCACCAGGAGTTCCAAATGGGGTTTGCGTAGGAGTGGGAATAGAATCATTCAACACACGGTATCCTGGTGGAAGCGTCGGGGTGACACTGGGCAAGAGCGGTGTGTCGATGGGGGCTTGACTAGCCACTGTAATCCTAGTGTGAATACTCATAGTATCTGTGTAATGGACCATTTCTAAAGGGAGAGTCAAGACGTGGTCAGCTCGCAGAGCTTCTGTACCAGGAAAATAATAAGCAGTAGTAAAAGGTACTACATCTAGGTTAGAGGTTTCGGGGAATGCAAGTGAGACAGTGATTTCAAAGCCTGCTCCTGAGCCAAAGAGATCCCGTCTAAAAATACCAGTAGACAAAAAAGGATATTGGCACTCAGGTCTGGGAAAAGGTCCATTTGGTGATCCAGAAAAAAAAACAACTAAGTCTCCAAAAGAATTCACTCGCATAATACGTCTCTCAGAATCGGGGCGAAGTCGAAAGTCCTCTCGAGAATTGGTAATTCAGAACCGTTCTAGAGTCAGTTCTTTCCACTTGTGGAGTGGTGACGTCTTGGACTTCACTCTGTTGAGGAGATCCCTCTGGTGAGCTTGTAGGCAGGGGTTGAGAACCTTCCAGATTTTCTGGGGGTAAGCCTTGCATTCTACATGAACGATGTGGAGGGTCTATTGTGAACGAGTTACAAACTTACGAAGAAAATCCTGTGGTTAAATTGGGTAAACAAACAACACGTGCTAGTAAAAAATCTAGGAAACAACACCAAGCAAACAAGACCTTCTAATTCCGAAGTTACTAGTTGGTGATGAAAGCCAACGCCGCAACAACGAGATGAGAAGGGGTTGGGCTAGGGTGAAAAAGTTACGTTGACGACCTGCTTAACGGACTTACGCCCTGGTGCAAGCTCCCACACATAATCGTGGGTATACCCTCCAAGGAGCCCAGGTTAGTTTGGCCAACGTTGATTCCAGGTACTGTGAAGACTTCCCCCTTCACAGTCACCTTGTGTAAGACCCTAAGAAGATAGGCCACTAAGGTCACCACCGACAACAATAAAGCCTAGGGGGATAGTCGACAGTCCGATCCACATGCAAGGGAAGGGTATCTAGCCCAAAATCAACTCAAGAGGCTTCCACTCATCATTGTGGGTATACCTCCAAGTGACCCTCGTAATACGCACAATCTCTACACTAATATCAACGAAGCAGGGTGAGTAACTCTGTCAATATCAATGCGACCTCGGGTTTGACCCTTGTGTGAGAAGGGCTTCCTAGGACAAAATGTTGTAAATGGAATTTGACACTCCTTAACACAAGATGCTATTGTGTGTTTTGTGCTTTGGAGAGTGTATCTCTCTGCATATTCCAAAGCTCTAGCCTAGCTAATTGTTGGTGCAATAGAGTCCTAGAAAAGAGTTACTAGTTAAATTTTTAAAATTGCACAATATTATTAAGGGTTGTTGTTACTCAAAGGAAACGGAGATGAAACCAATGTTGTGTGAGACTCTAGCCCAACAATGCATAGATAGGAATGAAATATATCAATTTTCGTTCGATGAACCCTATGTACGGGAGGAAAAGAGAAGTTTTCTGGAACAATCTTGAACTACGATATGCAATCTTCTTTAAAATGCAATCTTCAATGAATCACGTGACAATGACAATTCTCTATTTGTTCTATTTCAACAATTGATTTCCGATATTTTCAAAACGAAAAATGCTTTTAAAAAGAAAAATGTTTTTTACTTTTCAAAAAGATCCACACCATGGTGGTGAAAGTAAGGAAAACCAATAACTAACGAATAAGCAATAAACAAAACCCAAACCAATCTTTCAATGGAGACAAAAATGACAAGCAGACAAAACTAGTCTTTTCAATTGCATGAGAACAATGATTTTCCAAATAATGGGCAAATGAGAAAGACAAACAATCCCAACTTTCAAACCGATCACTGGCTCTTAACCAAACAAGTACTCAGACTCCAGGATCAGAAATTATGTCCTTGCTAAGAAAAGTCAAGAGATGAGAGTTGAGAAAAAGATGGACAAGAAGAGCCTTTGATTTCCGAAGACTGATTGTGCACAAAATCCGAAGTCAAGAAACAATCAACCAGTGGTCCAAGAAGTTCTTTTCAGACACCTATATAGATCTGGGCATCTGAGCATACCAAAAGCTTAAATCCAAAAATTCTAAAAATGGGTTCGCAAGCTATCAGTATTGTACAGTGCAAAAATGGATCATTCTCACAGGTTGGCTTCAAGCAGGGTGCGAGAACCTCGCACTGGACTGAAAGGCAGGATGCGAACTCAAAGGGTTCTCGCAGGCCACTAAGGGGTTCAATGCGAGAAGGCATGAAACTAGGAAAATTTTTGGAAAAAGACAAAACTTTTGAAGGGACTTCTAGACCCAGGGAGTCTGTCAGAATTTCCTGAAGACTCAGAGATTGATAGGAATGAAGAAAGGTAAGGCAAGAGAAAATGGCCAAGGAAAAACACCAAAAACCACTAAAAAAATGGGTTGCATCCCCAGTGGATTCGCCAATTTTGTTATTGGACTAATCAGTAGATGCAGACACTAACAAATCTCCCTAGATCCACCTGGATCTAGAACAAAACATGACAAGACATGACTCTTTCCCTAAGTTACGACCATGGAATTAGCTAGTAAGGAGGAACCAGTGACATACCTTTGTATCGCTTCCTTAGGTCTTTGTTGCTCCCGCTTCACTCCAGTGCTCTCGTGAGGTCAATACCAAGACAACACAAACCAACCAAAGTGAAGATAACAAAATGAATTCAATCGTCAACTTATGTTTATGATCAAGGAATTACACAAATAAAGTAAGAATGACTTTATGGGAAAGGGACATGTTGTTGTATCATATTAATTGAAAGTAGAAGATACAACCCGATCGCCTTGATGTCGCAAGATTCATTTCGGTGACTCTTGGTTCCAAAACACACACTTGCTCTGTCCTTGCATGAAGAAGATCCAATTCCTCTTGATAGACCTACTAGAGTCTCCAAGCTTCTGTTCAAGCTGGGTTCTTCACGCAATTCCTTCACCAATTCTTCAATTAATCTTGCTTAACCTTTTCCATGAGAATCCTTTCAATATATAGGAGAGGGTGAGATGGTTACATGGATGAAAATGATCCCACCAAATCAGGGAAGCCAGTAAAATGCCAACCATACGAATGCCAACCCATTTTCTAGAAGATCCCCTTATAGAACCCTCGAGACTTCTTCTCTCTTCCAAGCTTGAAAACAAGTTTGCAACCTATGTATAGAGCATAGTCCAAGAAGTTCGCACCCTAGATGAAGGTGGATTGCGAGAATGGGTCATTCTCGCACCCTAGGCTATAAGCAGCCTGCGAACTCACTTTGAAAATATGTTTTCTGGAAGGAGATAAATGCCACTTTTCTCAGGAGAAATTTCTTGTTGAGAGCCTGAGTACACTATTGTCAATACATCACCAAGATGACCAAAATCATGTGTAACACCTTCTTAGGGAATTTTTGGGTTTAGGGTTTATGTAACCTGTATGGGATGTCATCCCATGGGTTTAACCATTTTTAGGCCCCATTTGTAATGTATAAATAGATATCTAGGCGATGTAGTAAAAGGCCAAGATGCTAAGTGCTAGAGTTTGACCTATGTGATTGAAAAGGATTTGTGCAAAGCTAAGTGCAAGTGATTGTAAGAAGCTTGTGTGAAGATTGTAAGAAGTATTTGTGATAAAACCTATCTCAAGGAAGGAGGATCTAGAAAGGTGCACGCATATCTCATGTCCTATGCAGAGTAGGTTCGTGTGGCTCTGTACTTGTAGAATATTGAGAGAAGATAATAAAGAAGAGAAGAGTTGGTGGATGTAGCCCCACACTGGGGTGAACCACATATATCCTGTGTTGTGGTTTATTTGTGCATTATAGTTGTTGATGTGATGTATTCTTAGTGAAATGATATATGTTAGATGCATATGATATTATAACTTAGTTCTTAATAATGTGAATGAATGCTAGATCTGATCTATTTCTATGTGCTAAGTGCTAGATATATTAGATATCGTGGAATGTTACGTTGTTCTGTAATTAGGATTTGGATCTACGATGTAAATAAGGGTTAATTTCTAATGAATGTTAACTACTAAGTGCTCTGTTAAGGTATTGTAATCACAGATCTATGTCCCAGCTAGGTTGCATACATCTAAGTCCTGCAACCACCCATGCTTCTACCTCGAGTGAGACTTTATCTTCTTCGAAGGTGTTTACGAAAGGGTTAGTAGTTAGGGTTTTGTTGGTGTGCTACTAAAGTGTTGAAACCTGGTTCTACCCCTGTGCCAACAAATGGTTCTGTTGTTTGGACATGAAACTGTGATTGTTGGGAACTGAAGAAAAGAGAAAGCTCTGTGCGTAGATCTGTTTCCCTAGTGCACAGTATTCTACTTGACTTGCAAAGATCTGTGCTAAGAAGAGAAGTTTGATATGAAGAAAAGAGGTAAGATCTTGAAGCTTTGTGCTCTGAGAAAGGTAAGATAAGTGAAAAATTTTATTTCGAAAGAATGGATCTAGGTATGTTTAATAGATTTGGTCCTAATCTAAAAACTAGGGTACAACTAGAAGAAAGAAGATTTGATATGAATAGATCTGGTAGAAATAATGAAAGATATGTTATTCCTATGCACAGAAATAATTGTTGGACTGACAAATGGATGTAGGATCCTTGAAAGAATTATTTTCAGACCCACCACTATGATCCCAGTGCACAGTATAGGAAAGGTTAGGGATCGTTCAAGAGAAAGAGAGGATTAAATCTTTCTTATAGTTGCAGAAGACCGGGACATCTTTCTAAGGAATGCCCTGGTAGAGGTCCTATTTTCCTTTATTGTAAGGCTACTGGACATGAAGTTTTGGATTTCCCTAGAATGATTGCCAAAGTTGAAAAGATGAATATGAGACAAGAAAACTATGAGACAGGCCAAGAAACCCCAGAAAGAATCAGAGACTGTATTATTATAGATGAAAGAAACCCTAAACGATCACAGAGATATCAAATTATGAGAGATCTTAAAAGAGAAGGAGCGCATAGAAGCAAGAATAGGAGACTTCAACATAGACTGTGTCCTAGATGAGGAAACACAGGTGAATATCATGATAGAAAGAACATGAGAAATTTTGGGAAAGCCTGTTATGGTTCCTTCATTAGGAGGAAGAGGATTATTTAGAGGAAATATAATAACCCTATGTGGAAGACTTACTCAGACATCTATGAGTTCTCATGGAACTTTGACAAAGGAAGAACTTGAGATCGTTAAATTTGTTGAGAACAACGCCCCATTTGTTATTTTTCTATAAAAAACCTGGATTAACAAAGATCAGATATGAAGGAAACAATAAGAGGAGAATCTAGAACATAAAAAGAAATAACTAAGAGATTTCATGGCTAGGCGAATAGCGCACTTACTGAAAGAACAAGAGGACCAATCGAAGCTACTAAAGACCAGAGATCTAGACGTTAAATTTGAAAGAACACGGGAAGACTTGAAAAACATGTTTGTATAAGAGAGTAGAGCACCTACCCTAGAAACAGAAGAAGTATTACCCTCGAACCCTATGGAAGACCCTCCATAGTGAGAAGTTACCATGCCAAGAGGAGATAAGAACGATAATGGAAAGAGGAAACCAATGACTCAGATTTCAAGAAAGAAAGCTAGAAGCCTCAGCAAGAAGAAAGAAAAGTTAGAAAATTTATAGGAAGTTCTAGGGAGGACTCTGCAGAAACAAGGTTTACAGAACTGGAACTTAATTAGGATATTAGAACAACGAATATTGGCACTTCACCACAACGAAGCAATATGACTGTTGGAGACGTCCTGACTGTTAGAATGACACTCCAAAATGGCTAGAAATGTATTTATTTTCGGAACGTTTGCCATTGGACCGTTGGGACCATGCCATAATGGATGGAATAACATTGATTGAGGCATTCCTACCCATTGGCAGAGTCTATTACGACATTGTCTATTTATCCCGTCGAGCATTGTACCGAGAACACTTTTGCCAATTGTGATTATCTGCGCCCACCGAGAAATAGTTTCTTTCACACAGTGATCATTGAGACCTCACCATCTGTTTTGTTACATTGAGTGTTGATTCACTGACCTGAGATATCATATCTTGAGTGTTCATGTCAGACGAAATTAGCGCAGTAGAAAAAGTTGTCGAAGAGATCCTAATAGACCTCATGGCCAAGAAGGTGATGTCCGCAGGCATCCAAGCCTCGTCAACGAGAGGAGTGCAAGAATCCTTGTCGACTGCTCATGGATCTTGATGCCGGAACATCGTACGCACGTGCGAGTGGAGGACAACCATATAGGCCAGTGCACATTTTGAGAATGTTTGAATTTCAAATTGGGATACATTTATGCAATATCTGAAAAGATATGTATGCAGTTATGTTTTGGGGGATTGTAATACAGATTATGAGCATTGCGTCCTTCTCCTCTCGTTATCTGGGGGTAAGGCGTTAACATGGCTGCAATGTGTGAGTTTGTGGAATGGGTGCTAAGGATCACCTCCGCTCTGTCCGGCTCCGATACGGTCAGCAGCACCACAATCAAATTCATTTCTCAATTCTTCCTCTCCTTATAAGTCGATCCCCCTATCGGGTCCTTGCACTAGGAAGCGCAAGCCCCTCCGGGACCTTGTCATCATTATTTCATTTCCGCACTCACTTGGTCGTTGTTTGAATCTAGCCTCTTGCCAAATTATGGCTCCCCTCCCTTGTCATCCTGGCCTGGCTTCAGCAATAGGTGCCTGGGGCAGCACTCCATCTCTCTCCTAGGGTGAAAGGGCAGTAATCCAAGTAAGGATAAGGTCAATCCCGTCCGTACAAGAGAAGGCATATGGCATATAAATGAAGCGATGGGTCTAGGTCTAAGGTAAGGGATCAATCCATCAT
>ML777349.1:794682-807780 GCA_009831015.1 Picea engelmannii
GGGGGGGGGGGGGGGGGGGGTCCGGAATTGCTGATAAGACCCGCGCGCATCTGGACGACTCAGGTTTAAGCGCGCAGATCTACGATCAATATTGGATTCCGGACACCCCCGTCCATTCTGCCTTTAATGGAGGGGGGGGTCCAGAATGTGTGATAAACAACACGCATAGATCTGTGGCTAAGAAGCAAGCACACAGATCAATGGCTCAAGGTGTTTTTTGGACCCCCCCGACTGATCTTCTTTTAACTGAGGAAGGGGGTCCAGAATGGAATCTTTCCTCTGGTGGGCCCCTCTTTATACATGGAATCAATCTAATGGCCCCGAGTCCCACCACCTCCTACTGTGTGACATACCTTCGTCACCTCTTGACGTCACCATCCAACTTTCTAAAAGAGTCACATAACTTTAATTTCTGACAGTCCTCCCCCCTCATTCACTCGTGGAAAGGCCCCTCATCATGATTTTACCCCAATTGGTAACTGCCACTTCATTCATCTGTATCCCTCAGTCACCGTCACCTGTCATCTCACACTCTAAGTGATCTGTTGGCCATTTATTACTAGATAACCTATCCGTTAACCAACTAACCTGTCTCCCGCGCCCAACGGACACCCGTTTACTCAAAACTACCCTTATTCTCCCTACTTTCACCATTTACCCACTCATCGCACCAGAGAAATTCACACTGTTTTCTCCTCCGTTACAGCCAGTTGCCCCCATCCACAGTCGCCCCCGCTAACGTTTTTTTTCTTGCATGTACTGTTGCAGTAATGGCGCCAAAGTCAAAACAAGCAAAAGGAGAGGAGAATCTGTTTCTTCCGCCTCCTGTCGACCTTGACAATATCCCACTGGCTGACAAAGATCGCTTAATAGCATATACAAAGTGCGATTTCGATTTCGCAGACCTTCAGTCGTGGCTCAAGGAAGTTTTCCTGGACCAGAGTGACGAAATTGGACTCTGGGAGTCCAACTTACCCCTATATCTCTTTCCTCAGATTCACCCTTTTCCAGAGTTTTCCCTCAAGTGCCAAGCCCACTACATTCCTGAGCAAAGAGTCGTCATTTCCTCGTCTGGAGAAGTTATGTTCCTTATCACGCCTGAAACCATCGACCAAATTATGCAAATACCCTGACTTGACTCTGCATCACCTTTTAACCTGGAAATCCTCACTGAATTATATCAGAAGATGACCTTCCCTCAAATAGCTCAAATATTTGAGTTTTTCCTCCCACCATCCACTCAATTTCCCTCCACAAATCCCCCTTATCCTTCTTCCATGTTTTCGACCAAAGGAAACTAGATCATCTCGTCCCTATGCGCCTTGTTGGGATACTATTCAGATCAGTGGGTAGATGAACCCATTCTGGGATTTTTATCCATTTTCTCCACCGATGAGAAGCCCACTACCCAGTTCGACTTCAGCACATTCCCAACGAACAATATTCACGAACATTTTGTAAATTTCTCCATGGAAGTCATGTTCCGATACTCTTTCATACTGGCGTACTTGTTCGTCTTCTTCCAAGCCGACAAATTTTCTTTTTCCATGCAGAAGATGGATGGAGATGGTAGACCCCAGGCAGTGACCGCATGGACCTCGTTAATCAAGCATAACTCCACAGAGTTCAGTTTCAAGGAGTTCATCGCTCAATTCTACCACCTAGTGGTAAGTATGCTTAGCGGCAGGCCCGAGCATAGGATAAATGATGAAGTTCAAAGGATCCTGCATCTCTCGGATCACACAAAGATAGGTGATTGGTATTTATACCAAAATCACACTGAGATCATAGTATATGGGTGCGATTTGGCACCGTATAAGCTACCCAAAAACTTGCCTGTCAGAATTTTTTCCCTGGAGTACATAAGGCAGATGATAAACTCTGATGACATTCACTTCGTGTCACTAAATAAAAAGCAACAGCTCATAATCAAAGGGCAGATTGGCTCTTTCATTTGCAATAATCGTGGTGCTGGAGAAGAAGTAGACAGGCTGCTGAAGGAAATGAAGTTCTTCATGAGTTTCCCATGGCATTACGATCCATGTGGGATTATCTCTGAGATGAGGGTGAAAAACAAGAACATCCCATACGTCCACGAATCTAGGCCTGAAGTCGCGAAATTTGCAAACCAGACGGTATGGGAGCCTAACACTTTGGTCGAAGCAGAACAGCAGGATCCCCCGGCCACTGTATCACAAACAACCACACCACAGGTTCCAAAAGAGAAAAGTCCTAGGCAAGATCTATCTCCACCTGTCACTGAGGTGTCGTCAGAAGAATTCCAATTGCATACCAAGAGCTCTAAAACCATTTCATCTCCTGACCCAACTGGGGAAAAGGAAGTCCCATCTACTATAGTGACCAAGGTTGATAGGCCACCCCTCAGTGCAAGCCTCCAGAATATCATAACCTCAGCATTGCCATAGAAATCTACAGATTCTCCATCGACCACCCAGCCAGGCAAGGTAGGACCGAAGCTGAGCATCTTTGAAAAATATGAGTTGTTCAAGAAAAGGAACCAGACCCTGACCAACAGCACCTGTGCCCAGTTCTGGAAGAAGACGTCGACTTCACAACATAGGCTACTATCGACATTTGACACCGATAAGGGAAGAATGCATATGGCATTCCTCCAAGCTTAGGTGCCAGATCCAAAGGTGATCATTGATTACAAAAGGGCCACCTTTGAATTCCAGATGAAGGATGTGCATCCGGCCGATCAGATGGATCTGCACAAGCAAACAGGGGAAATGGTCTTTTATACGCTGGTGCATGCTTCCACTATTGTGTCCAAATTGCAAGTGTCCCTGAACAATGTTCAAACACAATTGAAGTTAGAGAAGATATCGTCCTTTGCCAAGGACAACAGAATCAAGACTTTGGAGGAATTAATCCTCAAGATCGGGTACGATCCCTCGAATGTGAAGGCAACCGAGGAGATGATTAAAAATAAAAATGAATACATAGCCTCCTTAAGGAAACAATTGAAACTCCCGCCCACAGAGGATTCACAGGTGAAGGAAATAGCAGAGACGGAGGGAGAAAAAGATGAGATGCTCAAACTAATTATGGAGCAGAACGCACAACTAAAGGAAATGGAAGTTGAGATGGAGAAGCTGGTGAAAGAGAAAGAACAGCTAAAGCCAATGGAAGTCATTCCATTGAGTGCAGTTTCACTTTCAGGAGTGAGCACAACATCGGTAGCAGAAATCCCATCGACAAATCCACTGACATCTCTGGAAAAGACAGTCGAATTGGCTAAGTCTATGGAAAAGATGAACTTGCAGGAAATAGAGATCACCAGGCTCAAAAAGTATATTAAGAACCTTCAGGAACTCAAATATTCCTTTCAGATCAACCTCTCCAAGGAAAAGCAGGTGTCAGACCAGCTCAAACAAGAGTTACAACAGCTCCGGAAGCAAACAGTGGCAGGTAAAACTTTGGCCGAGGTTAAAGAAAGTTTATGGATAGACATCACCAAGTCCATGAACGAGATATGGCCCATGATATAGATCATGTTTGAGCATAATGAATTGGTGCAGAGAAGCAAACAGGCCATCAAGAAGATTAGATCAGAATTAGGAGAGATGCCAACACAGGCTAACGAAATCATCCAGTTCCTAAATTCTAAGACTAGGGAGGAGCTGGAAGAGATGAAAATTGAAGATAGAACCGAGACCATCCTCAAGGTCAAAAGGGTTTTGACCAAGAGAGGATTAATTCTTCAGCTGGAAGAAAAGTTTCAAGCCATGGACCTAGGGGTACAAAGATTTTTAGTAAGATTGAGGCTCTACAGAAGAAAGGTCTTCCAGGTCTGAAGGTAATCAATGACAAACTAATGACACTCCCAGACTACAAAAAGAGACTGGCCGATGTAGCTAAGGACAGTTCAAAGTTTTCAGGAATTCAAGGCAGCATCACTGGCAAGGAATTTCTAGATGCGCTCCAGTGGGACATCAATATTCATCATGAAATTCGATATATCTTCGTCACCAAACCTACCTTCGCCAAGTACACAGAAATGGATGAAGTTTATCGAAGGCTACTCAAAGTCAACGTGCCCAGTCATCATCGATGGGAAGAACTCTGTGACCTGATCGAGTAGCTGATGAGTTGTCCCAACCCAGTCATTTGTCCAGTCAGATGAGGTCGTGCAGAGGCCTCACCAATGGCCCACCCAAAAATCAACATGTAGTTACGACACATCATCAAGCAGTTCCTAGATTTATGAAATTTGTTAAGTTAGTTAGGCTAAAAATAGATTTAGCACGTCTTGTTCATTAATGACAGGATCCTTTGTAATTTTGAGTTATAAATACTTCATCTTTCAAAGTATTGAGGGTTGTTGATCTTCACACCCTGCAAGCTATCAGACTGTAATATTTTTGAAGAGATCTTCCATTAATACAAAGAGGCACTTTTACAGGATTCTTGCGTCTATTCACTGGTGATGGTGTTCTCTCTAAGTTAAATGTTATTCTCACTTTGTTATCGTACTGTTTTCTAAATCTAATCTTTTGAAGTAACGAACGTTGCAGGATTTATCTCGTAAACCCTGTTTCTGACTCAAAAGATTTAAGTGTTTTATCTTCTCATTTTACAATAAAGAAATGCTTAATTGCTTCTTTGTTGTAATTGTCTTTCTCACCTTTTCTGCTATTCCTCATTTATGCTACTAAAGAATCCAGCGATTATATTATCTCGCCCTGTGAAAGGTTTCCTTTGTTTTTCTGGTTCAGATTTCATCTTTACAACACAGACCCCATAGCCCAATGGATGTGTAAACTATCTCAACCAACTCGACAAACACTACAACAACAAAACCGACTTATTTATTTATCTAGCCTAATATTTAAAAATTTGAAACCTATCTAAATCATATAGAGAGATCCCTCTCTGAAGTTGGAAGGGCTAGATCCCAGCTTCAAAAGCGGTTGGATAAAGTTACCACTCGTAGATTTATTCTTCCTAACAACCTCTTGGAAATTTACAGAGCGCTAACATAGTGGCGACCATACTGGGGAAGAACAGAACTAAAATTCATAGATTCACGTTGTCTTTTCCCTAGAAGAAAAGTTTGTTCCTGAAATATTGCAAATTTGAGAAGAAAGTAATGTTTAGAGGTTTATTAAAATTTGTATATATTATTTTCAGACTCATAGAACTAAAAAGTATATATATATATATATATATATATATATATATATATATATATATCAAAAAGAAATCTGGCTCCCAAGAAGGTTTATACTCGATCTCATCCAGACCCAGAACCTGTGATAATAACAGATAACCCAGAACAGTTGCTCAGGAAAATGACCGTTGTTGAAGGTTCAGTAAGTCATACTCCCTTTCATAAGTCCCTTTCCTTTTCAGGGGAGCTCGTTACCTTTCAAAACCATGACTTTGACGCCCTTTCCGAACAAAGCCTGGTTAGAACAAGATCCGATAGTTTTGTGACTGAAATCATCTTGGACCCAACCGTTTTGCAACCCCGGACTCCTGAATTTTTTTCTCCCGCTGCTAAACCTCAAACCACTCCCTCAGTGCTAGCCAGTCCCTCCTCATCCTCGTCTTTAGTCGCTACCTCTCCTATCGTCCAGTTTGTTATCCCACCTCCTCCACCTATCATGGCAGCGAGATATGCTCCCTTGGTGTTGGTCGTGCCTCTTCATGCTATGCCCCAAGATTATCAAACGAGACTCCCACAGTTCGATGAAATAGGACCTATGAACGCCCAACAACACGTTGATAAAATGAATGATTATTTTGACCTGCATGAAGTAGATGAGGCTGACATTCAAATGAGATTGTTTGCCCAAAGTTTGATAGGTGACGTTAAGAAATGGTATAAATGTTTACGTGCCACCTCAATCCTTGACCTTACCGCATTTCAAGGGAGTTTTCTAGACAGATGGGAGGTAAAGAAAAACCCTCTCCAAATATTGTCAGAATACGAAAATATTAGAAGAAATCAAGGTGAGACAGTACAAGATTATTGCACTCGTTTCAATAACTTGTACAACGCAATCCCAGCTGAAATCAAACCTCCACAGGGTTTGGCATTGATAAAATTTCCTAATGGTTTTGACGCCGACATGTCGTACCAACTAAGAGAAAGAAATTCTACCACCCTGGAAGACATGCAGAAAAGCGCAATAAGTGTGGAGGACAATTTGTTGGCAAAAAGGGCACGACAGAGGTTAGAGAGGAGATTCACAATTAAAGAGGAACCTTCCATGTCAACCTCTGATTCAAAATTGGATTCCTTGGTCAGAGTAATGGAAATAATGATGGAAAGACTTACGGTATAAGAAAGAAATCCTCCGAGAGAAAACCCACCAGCTCCTCAAATTCAGAATCCCAACTTCAGAAGAAACCCTCCCCCAAATCAGACAGAGAGATCCTAGGGATCAAAGAGAGCAGAGAGGTCTGGATCAATAGATCAGACCTCCCCTACAAGAAAATTATGCTGATGAAGGAGAGGAAGTGATTGAGGAACTAGAGGATACCCACATAAATCTCATGGGAATTCACGATAACAAATCTATTTTCCTCACCCAAGAAGAGTAAGAACTTTTTCTTCTCAATCAAACAAAAGTAAGTGAAGAAGCTGAAGATGTCGAACAACAGGCATTCGAAAATTCCATTTTGGAGGTACACCGGCAGTACAATCTGCGGAGTAAAAAGACAGAAGGGAGTTCCCCAAAAAAGACGATTGAAACGAAGAAGGTAGTCGAAACCAAGAAAGCCTCTGAGCCATCTGCCAAGAAGATTCCTGAGAAGAGTACTGCCGAAGTTCCCACGAAAAGAAACCTTACTATTCTGAAAAGATCGCCACAGCATGAGGTTTCATCAACTAATCAACCAAGTACTTTCGGCCAGAAGAATGTGGTAGACAAACTAGAATTGATGAGCCAAAGAAGAGTCCCTATACCTTTCAGCCTCAAAGGGGAATTAGCCAAAGTAAAAATTCCCATTCCACTTTCCGAATTGATGAACAAAGACGCTTATCGTTCACAGGTGATTAAAGCACTAACCATTGAACTTGATATAGGTACTAAATCCTTAACCATTGGATCAACAAATCATTCAGACACTGTGAACCTTACAGATGATCAACCTGAACTTATGTTCGGACCTGAAGTAGAGGGCCAAACCGATAATGGTGATGTCTCTCCTTTTTACATCAGTCTAAATATACATGACCTGATCCTACATAATGTTATGCTAGATTTGGGTGCTTCCCATAATCTGATGCCTAAAGCAGTGATGGAGAAACTGGGACTGGAGGTCACCAGACCTTACAAATATTTACACTCATTTGACTCCAGTAAAGTTAGATGTATTGGTTTGATCAAAGACCTGTGTATCACCCTGGTTCAGATTCCCGCAAAGAGCATGGTCATGGATGTAGTAGTTGCAGACATCCCCCCGAAGTATGGAATGTTGCTATCCCGATATTGGGGGGATAAATTGAGAGGGACCCTGCAGCTGGATCTTTCGTATGCCACTATCCCAGTTTTCGGGCAACAAAGAAGGCTATACAGAGAAATATTGATGAAATACATGGTCAGTAGCCAAGAAAAACCGCACAACTATCCTCTTTACTCTGTGCATTCTGACTTGGATTATTTTATCCTATACAACGATGGTGACAAGGGAGAGAAAGACACTCAGCTGGGAGAAGATACATCTAGTCTGGATGAAGGCCAAGAAATCATCAAGGTAGAAAGAAAGAAAAACATGATAACTGAAGAATTACCGGCAGATTTTTGGAGCATGGACTTTGATGGAGTAGTAAGAAAAGAAGGAGCTGGAGAGGTAGTTTGGCTGCACAATCACAGAACCAGGTATTCAAAAAACCATTCTTACAAATCAAATTTCCAATGCACTAACAATATCGCCAAGTATGAAGCCTTGATGCTCGGTCTGAAACTTTTGAAAAGAGTTGGTGCCAAACAGATTATGGTAAGAGGTGATTCTGAGTTAATAATCAAGCAAATTAAAGGTGAGTATGCTATGAAACATCCCCGTCTTAGAGCTTAGAGGAATGATGTTCTTGATGCCCTTAGATGTTTCACTGAAGTCGATTTGCAGGTAATGCCTAGGGGACAAAACATTTTGGTAGACGGATTGGCTACGTCAACAACCACATGTAATATTCCTTTTCGCTCAACTCGCCCATACACGGTAGAGGTGAAGTGCAGACCAACCATTCTCGATAATATCAGGTACTGGCAAGTGTTTGGTAATGATGATCAAATCGAAGACTTTCTGCAGTGTAAAAATTATTTTGAATGTACAAATATAGATTTAGAGAATGAAGAAGAAAATGTAAAAAGATATGATTTTGAAAATGATAGTGTAAATAACATAGATTCAGGAGAATTAGGTGATGATGAGATGGAGACTGATATTCTGCATTTGAAAAGTAATGTTTTACCTAGAGGTCTAGTTCCTTTAGAGGATTTGTTTGATTTTAACGATGTAGCCAAAAAACCGAAAATAGAAGCTAGTGGACAAGAAGTAGAAGATTGTAATATAGGGACAGAAGAGAAACCCGGGATGGTCAAATTGTCCAAATCATTACCCCCTGAGCAAAAACTCAAATACATTGAGTTGTTCAAAGAATATTCAAATGTCTTTTCCTGGGGCTATGAGGATTTGAAAGCTTATGATACCAGCATCATACAACATAGGATTCCAATAAAAGAAGAGCAAAAACCGTTCAGACAGAAACCTAGGAGAATCAATCCCAAGTTACTCCCCCTGATAGAAAAGGAAATCAAAAAAATGTATGATGCCAAAATCATAGTTCTGTTACGTTTTTCCAAATGGGTCTCAAATTTGGTCCCTACACGTAAGAAATCTGGGGAAATTAGGCTTTGCATAGATTTCCAAAATTTGAATAAGGTTTCCCTGAAGGACAATTACCCCTTGCCAAAAATGGACCACATAATACAAAGGGCAGTTGGATCCAGTTGAATCTCTTTGCTGGATGGGTTCTCGGGTTATAATCAGGTCCTCATTCACCCAGATGACCAACACAAAACTGCTTTCACTACACCATGGGTTACTTTCATGTATGTGAAAATGCCCTTCTGTTTGATGAACACTGGAGCCACTTTCCAGAGAGCGATGGACATCGCCTTGTTGGCAGCCAATTCAATTTTTTCAATTGCCATATAAGCTGCCTACACCTTTTGTCTCATAAACGTCAAGTCATTGTCACATTTTGCGAGCAGACATTCTTTTTATTTTATGCGACATTTGCAAATTGGTTTCGATTTAGTTTTCACGACTGAAAGCGTGAAAACTCTTCCGTCGTTATTTGGACTGTCATGACTTTCTCATTGATATTCTGAAAAGCACTTACTTTGGTTTACTATTAAGTCGCTGGAATGATTTTTCGAACCATGTCCATTCACCTATCTTCACTTTCATTGCGCAACTTGATTTTTGGTAAGGCATTGAGCATGATAAGTTATCAGTTATAATTGATTTCATAAGGGTCATGGATGATCTTGTTTTATATAATGTGACCTTTACTATCTTAACCTCTAAGCTTATCGATTTCATAAAGTCTTTGGTCACAATGTTATAAGACTTTGATTATATTGTGCAACAAGCGCATTGTAACGTTTGAGTTTGACTTCATATTGAATGGCAATGTTTGATTATACACTTGGCGCGTTGATAAAACATTTGGATTTGCTTTGGTTTGAATTATACTATGGCGCATTAGTATATGGTTTTGGTTTTACATTGATTAATGGCACGTATTAACTTTGGTTTGATTCTATGTTGAATGTTTGTGGTTTCAAACGATACAATGGTGCCTTGGTATCGCTATCCACCATTTAAATTCATGTGTTAACCGATTAATGTGGTTTGAGCGATGTCATAATTGATTAAATAGTGTTGTATTGTGCCATTAATGTTTTGCATGGTGGTGAACTAACCCACCACCTTCGTACGCGCCTATTGATTTGCCTCCTCGTTTAGCGTTTGCAGCTGTTAGCCCTATCGATTATGCTCCTGTGTGTTTGATCTGAACCCTACCATGATGCCCGTGCCATGGCTCCGGTCATAAGGGCTGAGCCCAATGGAAACCAGGCACTGTTAATGTTTGATGGTGCTTACAGCAAATTGGAAGAATTCATATGGCTCCCATTCATCCGAAGGTTTGATGGCCTTAACCCTGGTGTGGCTCGGCAATTTGCTTTAACTTTCGATGGTTGCCGAGCCAAGGTTGGGGATGTGCAGCTAGAGATTAATGAGTGATTTCTTAGTTTGGCTACTAGTCTACCTGCTACTGGACAGAAGTGGTCGAAAAATTGCAAGCTGGAAGATGTCCCCTGGACGTTACTCTTTCAGTCACGAAAGGTTAATTCTTGTGACAAGGGTTTGCCCGCAAACATGCTGAAGCAACGCTGGCACGACTTGCTATTGGTAATTAAGCAATTCATCACCTGCGAGGGCAGGTATGGTTTCGTTTTCATGTATCACCTTCGGCTACTTATGGTTTTCATGGGCTTTGAACTTAACATGCCTCACTACCTGCATAGGAGTTTGTTTAAAATGGCTAAAAGGTATAAACGCAACCAGGCCGATACTAGCCTCTTCCATTTCGGGTTAATTAAAATGCTTATGGTTTATGAGTTGGGGTTACATCGTGACTGTTGGGAGAATTTCCTTAAACGTAATGATTTTGGTGACTCGAACCCACCACAGGCTGATAAGCCTGTGGTGAGCGAAAGAAAACCTATCCCCCCTGTCCCTTACAATGCCCTGCTACCCAAACCTCTACCCGAGCCACCTATTGTTCTACCCAATTATGTGACCACAGATGTGCAACATGTTAAACCCGTGGCTAAAAAGCCCAAGACCAAACCTAATGCCAATTCTATAGGCAACAAAAACGCTCGATTGATCTCTCGCACGGCAAGAAACAAACCAAAATCACCTGTCAACCCTGACCCTATTGTGCTCAGTGAAGATTCTGACTCGGAAATTGAACGTTTCCTTGCAAATGAGTTTCCCTATTCGGAAGGTCTGAGTGACAAACCCTCATACGACTTTGTCAAAAACCTACCACCTTGTTTGTGGGATGATCCTGATTTTCCAGGCATTGAAATGCCTCATGGAACCCTCGGTGATTTGTCGGAACCCTCTCCTACTCAACCAGTTGCTCCACCATGYGATCAGTGTGGCTTGTGGTTGGAAAGATACTACTTAGATGTGCCGATGTTGCAATCCAGAATTCATGCTCTGGAGGACCAAGTGGAAAAACTCACCAGTCACAATGCAAAGGTGCAACCCACTGACAAGAGACAGGGAACAACAGGTTCAATTCTATTCAAGAACGTCGAGTCCGCTACAGCAATTGTCAATTCGAAATTGGCATAGCCCAAGCAACCTCGTCGGTATGACTGTCCCCGGTTTATATATGACACATTCATAAGATCTATTTACAGCATGGACTGGTGTTGACACATAAGCATGCATTGCTATATATAGTTTCGTTTTGATAAATAGAATTTCGTTATCATTTTTGGATTTGATTGTTTTAAATTGGTTGCAATTGGATGTTCTGTTGCATCTATTTTAGGCGCAAATTGTTTTTCATTTCAAATTCTGAAACACGATCTATGTTTTGATCTGAATTGGTTATGATGCACATGATGGGTAAACGATGGTTATCTGTTACAATTTTATTTACATATGACTTTGACCAAGCTCGGATACGGTTTGGATTATGTTTAAAAAGGTTTTGTTTTATATTTACCCAAACCGCGAATTGATTCAAATCGTAACAGTCTTGCAAGTCCCAGCCAGTCAATTCGTTGTGTCATGTCGACCCTGTTCTCTTTTGAATGGAAATGACAATGGATTTTCGGTTATGAATGGATTTGTAAAACGGAAATGATCATGCCCAGGATGACGAGTTGATCTATATTTGATTGAAACCCGATTTTATTTGATTGCTACCCAGCTCATGGTTATCAATGCTGATTGAATTTTGACTGTGTAACGCCCAACAATCTAAATCTATGGAAAATATGGTTAATACTGTTATGCACATTTCATTTTGACTGTATCGTAACAGCCTTTCCATATCGGTATTTGATTGAAACGACATGAACTTTATGTATATTGTTACAGCTGTAACAAATCTATTTCGTGTTCAATTGTATCGATTATAATTCTGTTGTGGCATATCATATCTTATATGATTACGATTTTGTTCGATTATGGTTGTATTGATTACGATTCCATCGTATCATTATACGATTTGATTCACTGCTTAATTTCGTTTGATACGAAACAAGCCTATTGAGATTTGACCATGTTTTATGGTAACTGAAAACAGAGCATTCTTTACTCTGTTTCGATTACATTCATTTTGATATTGTTTAATTTGAATGATATTTTCGATTGAATTATTAGTAATTCGTTTTGATGATTAAAAGAAAATTAAATTGGATTTGATTTCTTTTAAGATTTTTGATTGCTATCTGATTCCATATGCTATTTTAGACTAGCTACAGAATCAGATGATTCTGTAGCTAAGTCTGTAGGATCATTTTTTTTGTGTTTTGTCACTAAAATATMTTTCTAATTTGATATTTGTGTTCTATTGTAGGTAAATTCGAATTGCAATTGAGGTTATGAGCAGTTGGAGGATATCTCAAGGATTTCACTTGCATTTTTTAGTTGCTTAGTTTAGAAGATTTTGGGGATTTTTCCCAGATTATGTAATACATTTTGATATTATTCACAAGGAAGTTTTACCTTGTGAAGAGACTTATAAGTACTTATGATTTTTGTAATAATCATAATCCTCATTCGTGGGAGAACAAGGATATGGAATTCTGATACAGACTGGAGCATAATTGATGTTTTGTCACAGCTTTAGCTTCTCATTATATCAACACTTTGTTTCATGTTTTGTATATCACTTTGCTTATGGTTTATGACTACTTTAGCTATCTAAATCAAATGCAAATGATATAATTTCATTACTGTTATCCATATCTTGTCTCTTCCAAATAGATAAAAGACATAACAATTGTTAATTCAGTTTGTGAATGA
>ML777349.1:852836-891121 GCA_009831015.1 Picea engelmannii
TGTTGTAGGTTGTATCCCTTCATTTTGTTGGATAATAATAAAGGAAGGACCTGGCAATTTCTCTGGTGGACGTAGCCCACACTGGGTGAACCACGTAAATCTATGTCTCTCTTGTATTGTGTATCTTTTGTGTTTTGTTTCTATATTTGTTTGATTTTATTGCTCTGCGGTCCTGTTTTTCTAACAAAAATCAGTTCCCTCTTAGTTTCTAGTCACTAAAGATTCGACTTGGTCTTCACCCTTTTTTATATTTGCTTCCTCATTCGACGGACAAACATATTTTTAGATATTATTTTTGGGATTAATTGCGTAGTGTATGTCATTAATTGCGACTAATACTCATGGATATGGGTCATAGATTAATGACTTACACTACATAGTTAATACCAAAATTAATATATAATATCTTGCACTGTGGAAGCTCCTCTACGCTTAAACATATTTTTGGTTGACTCAAATAGGAGAAATTTCAACTTGAGTATTTTGATTTTGGTCCACCGAACTTGCTTCAACCTCGACCCAACTTGTATTTCCCAATTTCAGTTTTCTTCGACTTCAATCTTTAGGTTAATTCATTCTTGGACCGACTTGACTAAGAAGAAAACTGACTTGAGAGATTTGACTTTGTTCATCCCGACTTTCTTCGGTTTCAACTTCGACTTCGGATTCTATCTTCAACTTCTTTGATTTCGACTTCTTCTACTTATCCAATTTTGACCTTCGACTTCTTCAACCTCTTCGATTTCGACCCCGATTTATTTGACTTATACCTTCGACTTTTTCAACTTCTTGTTGAGATGTTTGTACCAAAATTATTGACTCTGTGACTATCCTAAATTTTACAAATCCATTCATCCTAAGGTTTTTTAGGTTATTCCAATGAATAGACAAGCTTTATTATGGAGGTCATGAACATTGGTCCTATTTTGGTAATAGTCATTTTGTTTATAAGTTGAAATGATGGAAAAATAGGTTTAATTATTCAAGTTGGGACTTATGCAATTCGTGTAGTATTTCAACTTCCTCTTAATATTAATGATTTAATTTTTGTTGTGAATATCATCTTTAAAGTTCATAGGGATACAAGATTTAAAGTCATCGATATTAATAATTTGATTGTCTTCTTTTATATTCCATTAGTTAAGATGAGTCTCAGAATCTCTAGTCCAACCTATTTTAGCATTTTGGTAGCCACTACTCATACTAGAAGCAATAATGGAGAACCTATATGATACAACAACAAGGCTACTATCGTAGATATTCAACATAGATCAACTCACAGAGCCACAAAAACTAAAAATTAAAACATACACAAAAAATAAACTCGCGTTAGAGAAGTTAGAAATCACATAATTCTTTTGTGATATCCACAACCAATAACTCTTATGCTTGAATTACATACACAAAGCTAGTCTCTTGGATTTTGTTTAACTATATTCCCACTCTACCATTATAAAGCTTAATTTTATGACTATCATCCCTTGAAACCAATAAGGTCTATCAAAAAAAAAATGAAAGTAGACTAAATAATTTTCAAAATGTAATTTATATACTTGAACATGGTGGAAACGAAAGTACCAAGGTCATTAATATATGTGTAAGTGAGGAGGCCCTAAGAGTGGTTACATTATAAAACTATATAAAGTTATGGCTCATATTATTAAAGGTAGATCAAGTTAAAAGGAAATGGTGATCAGCCTTAACCTCCTAAGTATCCCAAATTTTACAAATTCATTCATCCTAAGATGTTTTTAGGTTAGTCCAATGACTCGACTAGTTTCATTATGGAGGTAATGAACCTTGGTCCTGATTTTGGTAATACTCATTTTGTTTTAAGTTGAAATGTTGATAAAATAGTTTTAATCTTACAAATTAGGATTTATGTAATCTGTGTAGTATTTCAACTTCCTCTTAATATTAATGATTTCATTGTTGTTGGAAATATTATCTTTTAAGTTCATATGGATATAAGATTTAAAATTATCGACATTATTAATTTGATTTTCTTTTTTTATGTTCCATTAGTTAATACGAGTCTGAGATATTGTAATCCAACCTCTTTCGACCTTGTGGTGGTCACTGCTCATACTAGAAGAAATAATGAGGAACCTATATGATACAACACCAAGGCTACTATCGTAGCTACACAACATAAATCAACTCAAAGAGCCATTAAAAATAACAATTAAAACATGAACCACAATTAAAATCACATCAAAGAAATTAGACATCACATAATTCTTTTATGATATCCACAACCAATAAATTTTATGCTTGAATTACATACACACAGCTAGTCTCTTGGGTTTTGTTTAACTCTAGTCCCACTCTACCATCAACTCAAATTTACGAGAGTCAAATTAACTTCATCCTTCATTGGCCTGCACTTTATACATAGAAAATAGAAATGAAATGATTATAAGAATTTCAACTATCATGGAACCAATTGGAGTCCACTTTTGTTTGTCTTCCATTGGAATCTCGGTTGAATTGGCAACGAATTCCTACAGATCCAGTTATATATTATGGAAGACACTTTGATGAGTTATGAAACATGAGGGTTTAATAGGGTAAAATCACATCCTCGTCTTGGTCAATGGTAGTCATCAAGATTCCTAATATTCCTAATTCCTTCCATACTCTTATGCATCATGATTTATCCATATAATGACATGGGACCCATTGCTCTGATTTTAAATTGTGTCCTTTTAATGGTTATCGAGCTACAATAAGAAGAAGACATTATACATTTATAGCCAAAGAAATTTACAAATTATTCTGATATTTTTTCCTAATAAATGCATAGAGGTATATGCATCAGGTTAGGAAAGGATTTTGATGATCATGATTTGGGTAAAGAATTAGTACTTCAAGTGTTAGTTCAACTCTCTCCCATTTTCATATCACTACCAAGTTTCTAATCTAGCACCAACATTATCTCTCAAGTTCTATTAAATTTACAATGAAATAAACAACATAACCACAAGTTAATTGAGAATTTAAAGCTTATGCGAGATAACTTTCAAAACCAAGGATGATCCCACATTAGACTCCCTTGGTTGTGAAATTTTTTTCATCTGCATAAAAAGATAGGTGAACAAAATTTGTAGACTATACATTCTCCTCTGTCAATCTCTTCCACTAACTTCCACAAAATTTCCTTCAATGTCTTGACCCAACATTGCTCTATATCTATGCCACTCTTTAGACTTTCTTTCATTCCTTGCAACTAAGGTCCACACTATTACACTACCCCTTTCCCCTTTAACAAAATGATTCTTTTTTACTTACATTTTTCTCACTCAATGGTGCTTACTGCCTCCCCATCCTCCCTCTTAAGCACCATTCCCAATACTTATTGCATTGAATACACAAGCATATCCTTCTTATTTTTTTCAACTTTGTTATTATTATCCTCTCCTTATTTTGTGGTTGTCTCCTTCATAGCCACAATCATTCACCTTCTTTGTTACATTTCCTCCAAACATACTAACTCCTTCAAAAGTGTTTATATTGTGGCACCAATACTCTTCTCTTTATTTTCATAATCCCATTGCTTCATAGGCTCTTACTACTATGCTTCTTTCACATATGCTAAGATTGGACTTACCATCACTTTCCCAACCTTATCCACTTCTTCATTCAAAGGATGTAAGTTAAATTTCTCCCTATACTTCTCCAATTGGTAGGAATTTCTTCTCCCATCATGCATTACTCTTATATCAAATTTTTAGGGCCTTCCCAAAAATAGGTGATAGGCAGCCATGGGAAGAACATCACACATATCACTATCACTATGTCCTCCAATATTAAAATTAATCAAGACTTCTCTCTCATATTGGCTCTATTCCCCTTTTGTAACCATGACACTATATATGCATCTGGGTGAAGTGTTAAATTTGAATTTCTAAACAACTTCAATAGACACCAAATTTTCTAAACTACCACTATCAATAACCAAATTACAACACTTACCTTCTATCTTGCTTTTTATTCTGGATATTATCTTCCTTTGCTCTAGTTCTCTTTCAACCTCTTTCTTGGGCCACAACAATATTCTTTAAGCATATAGGGGCTTCCGCAGTGCAAGATATTAGATATTATTTTCAGGATTAACTGCGTAGTGTAAGTCATTAATATATGACCCATATTCATGAGTATTAGTCGCATCTGACCAATAATTCTCATGATTTGAATAGTCCACTTAGCACTCATTGCATCGGGTGATGCTCACATGGGTGAAGAAATGGGATTGAAACCAACGAAATGAATCGCATAGCATCAATCATCACTTCTGGGGCTTGCACCCGGTAACCAGGACTTCTCAGGTGGTCACCCATCCCAAGACGCCTCTGGCTCAAGCGCGCTTAACTATGGAGTTTTTCCCACAATCAAGCCCACTTAGCTTGCTACCCCATTTGTAAAACCTTAGCAAGTATTGTGCCTTATGAACTACCCAGTTAGAGCTCCCTTAACTCTTATTATTTAAGAATATAGGGGCTTCCGCAGTGCAAGATATTAGATATTATTTTCGGGATTAACTGCATAGTGTAAGTCATTAATATATGACCCATATTCATGAGTATTAGTCGCATCTGACCAATAATTCTCATGATTTGAATAGTCCACTTAGCACTCATTGCATCGGGTGATGCTCACAGGGGTGAAGAAATGGGATTGAAACCAACGAAATGAATCGCATAGCATCAATCATCACTTTCAGGGCTTGCACCCAGTAACTAGGACTTCCCAGGTGGTCACCCATCCCAAGACGCCTCTGGCTCAAGCGCACTTAACTATGGAGTTTTTCCCACAATCAAGCCCACTTAGCTTGCTACCCCATTTGGGAGCTCTAACTGGGTAGTTCATAAGGCACAATACTTGCTAAGGTTTTGCAAATGGGGTAGCAAGCTAAGTGGGCTTGATTGTGGGAAAAACTCCATAGTTAAGCACGCTTGAGCCAGAGGCGTCTTGGGATGGGTGACCACCTGGGAAGTCTTGGTTACCGGGTGCAAGCCCCGAAAGTGATGATTGATGCTATGCGATTCATTTCGTTGGTTTCAATCCCATTTCTTCACCCCTGTGAGCATCACCCGATGCAATGAGTACTAAGTGGACTATTCAAATCATGAGAATTATTGGTCAGATGCGACTAATACTCATGAATATGGGTCATATATTAATGACTTACACTACGCAGTTAATCCCGAAAATAATATCTAATATCTTGCATTGCGGAAGCCCCTATATGCTTAAATAATAAGAGTTAAGGGAGCTCTAACTGGGCAGTTCATAAGGCACAATACTTGCTAAGGTTTTGCAAATGGGGTAGCAAGCTAAGTGGGCTTGATTGTGGGAAAAACTCCATAGTTAAGCGCGCTTGAGCCAGAGGCGTCTTGGGATGGGTGACCACCTGGGAAGTCCTGGTTACCGGGTGCAAGCCCCGGAAGTGATGATTGATGCTATGCGATTCATTTCGTTGGTTTCAATCCCATTTCTTCACCCCTATGAGCATCACCCGATGCAATGAGTGCTAAGTGGACTATTCAAATCATGAGAATTATTGGTCAGATGCGACTAATACTCATGAATATGGGTCATATATTAATGACTTACACTACATAGTTAATCTCGAAAATAATAAACAATATTCTTCTCATCATCAAATCCCCCCCTTCTCTAACCCTAATTCAATCACTTCACTTGTATTGTTGGTTTTCCTTAAAAAATATGAGTTTTTCCCTCTTGTCTTCTTCCTTCCTTTAGTAATTTTGGGCATTCAAATTCCACAAGGCCTTGCACTCCACTCCACATCTGAAGAAAATGCCTTCAAATTTACCTCCTCTACTTCTGCCTCTTATCGACCCTCTTCCTCTATCAACATCAAATCCTTTTATAGTAGGTTGGTCTAGAGTGTTGGAGCTTACTTCACATTATTATTTCTTTTCTCTCATTTATTCTCTCCCAAATCCTTGACATCTCCTCACAATTTGTTTCTTTCTCTACAATTTTGGCTCAATTCTCAAGGCTACTTAATAAGCATCTACAACTAAACAGAAATTTAACCCATCAAATTCATCCTGAATGGAATAATTCAAACCATTCACATACCTTGTAATGGATTCTAGACTTTCCTAATTTTGTCTAGCTTTGATTGAAAGTATATAATATTCCTTAGTGAACTCCTTAGGGGAACTTTTAGGGGCTAAATTTTTCCATTGGGCTAGTTTTCTATTTTGTTTTTCCAAAAATGATTCTCCAATTTCTATTTTTTTCCAAAAATGTTTTGCACCCAAATTCTATAGGACAAAATTGGTTTACTTAAAAAAATGCCAATTTTTTCTAGAAAGTATTTAAAATCCTTAGAGATCTGAATATTTTTACAAAAGTATCACCAACCATTTTATAGTTGCCATTTGAAAAAAATTTAGGATTCATGAGTTTTCTACACTTTAAGATAAGTATGTGTGCTTAAAATTTTCCCCAGAAATCCTTCACTATCATCATCACTTGCTTCAAATTATGCAATGTCCCTAACATATTCAAAGCATTTTCTACAAGCATAAATTTTCTTTTGAACTTCACTACCATTACATTCTAGGTTTTAGTTCTTTGTTTTTTTTTCCATTCTCCATTTCCAATTGCAACTTATCCCACCATAAAGAAGCATCAATTTTTAGCCTTATACATGCAAACCTAACCCTTATAGAATCATTATTTTTTTCAAATTCAAAGTATTTTCCCATTTCCCCTATTTAATCTATCAATTTCCTCAATATTTTCACTTCCAGAATAGATAAGAGTTTCAATTCTAGGTTTTCCTCCAATACTTCTAGTCACCTAATCATTCTCTCTTAATTTGTCACTTGTTTTTCTAATTATTCTATTGAAATCTCCACTTTTTCTTCATCATCACTATCATCTTCTTAGGTGATACCTCTGCTTTGTGTTGCTTCCACAACATCCATTCTTTCCATCATTTTTCTCATCATTGTTGCAACGTCATCAACATCATATTTTCATGGTCTTCTATGCCTTCTATAACCTCTTCTTCTCCATGCCATCTCTGAAACTTTGTTATAGATCACTGCAACAACTCTTTGATTGTTAACTCTCCACCTCCACACCATCCAGTAGATGCTTTGTGCCCACCTTAGATAATTTTCCCCAACCTTCCTTTCTTACTATCATCATCTTCCACTCAAAAGTATTAACAATAGGATCAACTCACTCTGATAACACTTGATGCAACAACAAGGTTGATACATGAGTTACACAACACAACCCAACTCACAAAGTTAAAAAAACAACAATTAAAACATACACCACAAATAAATTCACATCAAAGAATTGAGACATCACATAATTCTTTATTGATACCCACAAGCAATAATTCTTAGGCTTGAATTACTTACATAGAGATAGTCTCTCAACTTTTGTTTAACTCTATTCTCACTCTACCATTATAAAGCCCACTTACAACTTTAAGTACAACAATTACAACTTATGTAGATAGATTTGTCTGAACTTTGGGATCACTACTCGACTCTTGATAATCTAAGACTTCTTCATTGCTATTGTGTGTGCTCTACAAATTCCAAGTTTGTTATTTCAACTAAATTAGCACTCTTGAATGGTTGGCTCAAAAATGGATGTTAGGTTTCATGTGATGTACAACAACATGATGACTACAATATCTTTCACCTTCTTCTGTAATGATAGTTTGCTTTGGCTCAAGGTGTAGATATGGTTAAAACATTGGTCTATGCCAATGTTCATCATCTTTCCCGTTATAGGTTTTTGTCCTTTCTTTGCTCTCAATGTTATATTTTGAGGCATGTGACATTATGCATGGCCATAACCAGTAGACATAATGCTACAAACTTTTGCATCGACTACATACTCATTCCACTCAGAAGAGCTTTTCATTTTACTAACTTCCACTTATCATGATGCACGTAATGCGCCTTACTTCCTCTAGGAGAAAGTGCAAGCAACGACATTCAAATTTGCACCTTACTCAATCGCTGTTCATCATTTTTCTTTTCGGTCCATATCAATTTTCTGTCAAAATAGATGGTGTTTTACGTTTTAAAAATTTCGGGTTACGTAATTATCATCTAGGAACATCTCGCCTGCGTGGCCAGATTGAGATATAGAAGTTACATGACACAACAAATTCTCTTAACTACAATTTCAAAATAGTCAGGATGGCCGAGTGGTCTAAGGCGCCAGACTCAAGTTCTGGTCCTCATATGAGGGCGTGGGTTCAAATCCCACTTCTGACACCGAGGTCGAATTTATTTCATTCATTTTATGAACTAATAAATACTACAATTTGAAGAGAGGAAAATCAGTATCGTTTGGGCATTTGGTCTAGTGGTATTGGTTTTATGAACTAAAACTGGTACAATTTCAAGAGAGGAAAAAATATATTGTTTGGGCATGATTCTCGCTTTGGGTGCGAGGAGGACTCGAGTTCGATTCTCGGAATGCCCCGCAGTAATTTGCCTTTTGGTAAATTGCCATGGTTTGCCTTTTGGTAAATTGCCATGGTTTTGAACGTAAAAAGTAAGAAGTAGTTTCCTCACTGATTTAAGAGTTGCAGTTAGTTGTTGAACAGCCTAACCATCAACCATACTCCCTCAAAACTTCTGACACTGTTTTCATCAACCATACTCCCTCAAAACTTCTGACACTGTTTTCCGGAAATTTCAATACATCAACCAGAGTTACAGTTAGTTGTTGAACTGCAAAAACATCAACCATACTCCCTCAAAACTTCTGACACAGTGCTTTTCCAGCAAGCTTAATACATAAACCATATTGTTGGTTGGTAAATTGATATTATTGGCTTACAACTAAAATTATTATGATTAAGCAGAAACACATGGACATTGTTTGGGCATTTGGTCTAGTGGTTTGATTCTCGCTTTGATTATGAGAGGTCCTGAGTTCGATTTTCGGAATGTCTCTCCATGGATCTACTTTACTTAGTGTAAATGTAAGTTGTAGTCTCTTCCTCATTGATTTAAGAGTTGCGGTTAGTGTAAATGTAAGTTGTAGTCTCTTTAATAGTTACTTAGAATTGGGTTTTGTATTACCAGGTGCCAGTTTGGAGATTGTTTTGTATTACCAAGATTTGGGGCCCAAAACCTTCGAAAGTCATTTGAGGCGTCAAATGACATTTTTTGGGGTCAACACTTGGTCAACACAACCTACATTCACTTGATGCTAGTCTACACATTGAGACCTTCCCAGCGATGCAAAAATCACCTCAATCAAAGCTTGTATGCAGAAGTTATGCCTCCTGCAAGTTTGTCTACCTTATTGACCACCATGGTATGAGTGGATGCCACGTCAGCACTCATTACTCACACATGTTGGGCTAGCAAAGTGTGGAGTTTCAAGGAGATTCTAGAAGGTCCAAAACCTTATCACTAACTGAGGGTTGAGGATGCAAAAACCCTAACCCTAAACGACTATCGGGCTATGTTAAACACTAGCTGCTAGGAAGAAATGAGGTTCCACTCTTTTATATTGTACTTGCTCTTTAGTTGAACAAAACATCCAAGGAGTAGGATATGAGAGTATAACAAAGGTAGGAATAAAAGTTGGTAGTAGTCATTCACGCCACAAAGTCATAGGCAAATCCATAGCGAGTACCCCTTTCTTTGTATTTGCATTTTCTTAACTGAAGAAAAGAGAGTGGAGCATAGGCCTCACCTTCTAGATAGGTTTTCTCCTGTATTGGGTTTCCCAAGATACATTTTGTGTTCAATTGTATGGATGGTGTCTATATTTGTCTATTCTTTCATTTTCATAAATCTAAGCAATACGATAGTAATAATTAATTTGGGATCTAAGGAAATAAATGACATAATATAAGATTTCAAAATATTATAAGATTTGTTGTGACGAAATGTTTCAGTGGAATATCCACAACAATTTATAGATCATATTGGTATCAAAATAGTTTTCTTTGGGATATTTGCAGAAAGTTGCATGATCTAGGAGTTGGCTTAAGAAGGAAGTTGTAGAACCCTAGCCATGGACGATGAATATGTTCATAATAATCCTCAAGATGCAGCAAACGAGAGATTTTCAAGGCTAGAGGATTTTGTAGTCTAGATTATATGTTGGAGTGTAGACTTGCACAGGGTGATCGTTACTTTGTATTTTTATTTGTGATTTTCCAACGCTAAATTTCAATGAATTCTCCATATGCTCAATCTTCCAAATGGCTTACATCTAGCACTGAGCAAGACCCTCCAAAACCAGCATGGAGAATGCCTTAGACAACCTTGAAACTAGGGAACTTTACAAATGGCATATTATACACTTGAAATTCATCATTTTCTTTATTAAATTGGATAAGAGAATAAAAGGACATTTGTAACCTATTAAAAATAAATAAATATAAAAAAAATCATTGTAAATAACGAAGAAAAACACTCATGCCAAGTTGAGTGACACTGACCAAGAAATCACACAACCAAGAATAGTTGTTGACATGCATGCGTACCTCAAATCGAAGCAATGGGAGAGCCCAACTACGACTTGAGGTTTTGGAATTTCTTTGCTCCTAGTTAGAGAGGAAACTTACAATCTAAGTCACATGACATGACGAAACATAATATTGAGGACACACAATTATAAGTATTTAACATAGACATGAGACATGTCGATCCTAGAAATAGGACATGGGGGACATGAAAATACAAGTATTCAACATTGATCCGAAATGAATCATTATATAATTTGTCATCTATTTTAGTATTTTATGGGTGGAAAACCTTCAAAAGCCATTTTGAGGTGTCAAATGACATTTTTTGGGGTCAAAACTTGGTCAACGCAACCCACGACCACTTGATGCTATTCTACACATCCAGACCTTTTCAGTGGTGCAAAAATCACCTCAATCGAAGCTTGTATGCGGAAGTTATGCCTCTCACAAGTTTTCCTACCTTATTGACCACCATGGTATGAGTGGATGTGTAGTATTCCAGATACAAAATAGTATGCAGAACAGGAATATTTTAGCTAGAAATGGCAAAGAAGCTATGATATAATTAAAACAATACCAGAATAACACCAGAATAACACCAGAAAGAGCACTTTGATTACTGATAGCAATGTCCACTTGCCTCTTCGAGGGGGCAACCTCCAACAGAACAAAGTTCTATTACAATAATATCCAAGACAAGATTTCTCATACCCTCTGCTTCTATTTATACTCTATCTATCCAAAAGAACAATCTAGAGGAAGATCCTTCTAGAAGTGAAGGCTTCTATTAGGTCTTCTTACATTTGACTTATTCTTCCTTATTGCAAGGCCTTATTAATATTGGCCTTTGTTACATGGAATTATATTATTCTACATATGTGAGGGGTTAGGAAGGTTAGGTCCCTAACATGCCCTCCCCCTTGAAGAACAACCTTGTCCTCAAGGCTTCATATGAGGGAATTGGTGTAGAATGGTGGTCGGCTCCTAGGTGGCATATTTTGGAGGTGTATCTTTCCATTGGACTAACACTTCCTGGATGGTGCACTGACAGAGACAATGCTCTCTCTTGGCCAAGACTGCTTGTGGTTGAAACCATATGGAACCTTCTCCATCCAACTCAGGGAGGTTAGTTTGAGTTTGGCACTTAGTTCCAATCACCTTCTTTAAGAAGGAAACATGAAAAATGGGATGGAGCTTCGACTGATTGGGTAGAGCTAATTGATAGGCCACCAATCCCACATGCTTGAGCACTGTATAAGGACCATAAAATTTGGGCACAAGTTTCTAACAATGTTGAGCTTTGAGTGAAGTCTTCTTATAAGGTTGTAGTCAAAGAAATACTTGGTCCCCTCCAACAAAATGGCGTTTAGAATGACCTTGATCTGCTTGTTGCTTCATGCGATTTTGCACCATGACCAAATTGTCTTTAAGGGCATGAAGAATAGCCTCGCAGACTGTAAAATTTGTGTCAACTTCTTGAACCTTCGAGACACTTGGCATATAGGAGAGAATTGATGGGGGATTTTGGCCATAGACTGCTTCAAAAGGAGTCATGCGAGTAGTTGTATGGTAAGATGTGTTATACCACCATTCAACTAGGAGTAACCATTGAGCCCACCGATTTTTACGCTCGTATGCAAAACACCTCAAATATGTTTCCAAACACTTGTTGACAACTTCAGTCTGGCCATCCGTCTGGGGGTGATAGGTAGTGCTGAGATGCAATTGGGTGCCCTGTAGCTTGAACAATTGTTGCCAAAAATTGCTGGTGAAAGTGGGGTCTCTGTCAGAGACAATAGAATTAGGCATGCCATGAAGCTTGAAGATATTATCCATGAATATTTGAGCCACTGTGGTAGATGTGAATGGGTGTTGAAGAGCACAAAAATGAGCATATTTGGAGAGACGATCTACTACCACCATGATGATTGAATTATTGCCCGATTTAGGTAAGCCCACAATGAAATCCATAGAAATATCTCGCCAAATAGAAGGGGGAATCAAAAGCGGTTGGAGTGTGCCCAGGGCTTTGACAATTTCCCCCTTGTTGCATTGACATACCTCCCATTCATCCACAAAGGTGTGAACATCCTGTTTCATACCCTCCCAGAAAAAAGAACGTTTGACCCATTCATAGGTTTTGGTAAACCCTGAATGCCCGACTGTGGGTGAGGCGTGAAGTTCAGAAAGCACTGTAGATTTAAGTTGGGATTGCTTGCATAAATACAAACGAACTTTGTAGCAAAGCTCTTCATTATGCCGAGAGTACCCTGGATAAACTGAAGAATTGTGTTGCAATTGGTGGAGCAGGCTAGAAATTTCGGGGTCTTGCAACCATTCGTGACAAACAACTTGGAGCCAATCTGATACAATGAAGGAGAGGGAGAAAAGGGACCCATCTTCTTCATATTTCCGGGAAAGAGCATCGACCACTACATTTTCCTTGCCCTTCTTGTAAATGATCTCATAATCATAGACAAATAGCTTGGTCACCCATTTTTGTTGCGCTGATGATGAAACTCGTTGTTCCAGGAAATACTTGAGACTCTGGTGATCAATTTTGATTTGGAATTGTTGACCCAATAAATAAGGACGCCAGAGATCCACAACATGTAGAATAACTAACATTTCCTATTCAAAAATGGATTGGTCCAAATGTCGCTCTGAAATTTGTTTGCTAGTGTAGGCCAAGGGCCTACCATATTGCATGACGACGGCTCCAATTCCTTTCCCGGAAGCATCACATTCCAATACAAATGTCTTTGTGGAGTCTGAGAGAGATAGAACAAGGGTCGAGCACATAACATCTTTTAAGTCTTGGAAGGCATGATCCATAGCTAAAGTCCAAGTGAAAGCATTCTTTTTAAGGAGGGAAGTGAGAGGAGCTGAAATATTTCGATAATTCTGAACAAACTTCCTATAATAGCCTGTTAAACCCAGAAAACCATGCAAACTCTTAAGAGTTTTAGGGAAGGGAAAACCTTGCATAGATTCAATTTTCTTAGGATCCACACAGACACCATCCTTGCCGACAATATGACCTAGGTATTCCACTTCTGAGGCACCAAAGGCACATTTAGATTGTTTGAAGAAAAGTTGATGTTTAGAGAGTAGATGGAGAACTTTATTAACATGGGAGAGATGGGATGGCCAAGTTTTACTATAGATGAGAATATCATCAAAGAAAACTAAGACAAAATGACAAAGAAAAGGATGAAAGACATGATTCATAAGACTTTTGAAAGTGGAAGGAGCATTACACAATCCAAAGGGCATTACCAAGAATTCATAATGACCCTCATGAGTGCGAAATGCAGTCTTGGGAATGTCTTCTTCCTTCATATCGATTTGGTGGTCGCCAGAATGTAGATCCAATTTGGTGAAGTACTGAGCACCACTCAATTCATCCAAGAGGTCATCAATGACGAGATTGGGGAATTTTTCTTTGATTGTGAGTTTGTCGAGGGTGTGGAAATTAGGACACATGCACCAAGTACCTTCTTTCTTGAGTACCATGACCATAGGGGAAAAATAAGGGCTACTACTGGGACGGATAACATCGATTTCTAGTAATTCGTGAACAATTTTCTCAATTTCATTCTTATGGGCAAAGGGATGACGATAAGGCCAAACATTGGGAGGAAGACTGCCTGGGATGAGAGGGATGGAATGATCATGGAATCCATGGCAAAGGGGAAGGTTTTGGGGGGTGGTAAAAACAACTTGGTGGTGGGAGAGGATAGATTGGAGGTAAGGATGCACAAAATGTGTCTCAACAACATGAATGGATTGGAGTTGGGCTATAATTCCCGAATGATGTTTTTTGAGGAGCTTTTCCATGCGATGGGAACTAATGATCTCAGGGGAGACTACGATGATGTCTTGGAACTTATATTGTTGTCCCTCATGTTGGAATTGCATGGTTAAGTCCTTAAAATCCATGAGAATGGGGCCTAGAGATTTGGCACCAAGAACAATTTCACAACCGCCCTTGTCTATAGCAAACATATGGGATTTCAGGTGATACTAACCAATTTGTAGTCGCACATTTTCACATTCTCCCCCACATTTCATGGAACCACCATTGGAAATCATGATTTGAAAATTATTGATGACACATATGTAACAATTGACTTATTAGGCAATGTGACGATGAATAAAGTTATGGGTGCTACCATTTTCCACAAAGATGATGACTTTCCTATTTTTGATGTAAACAATTAATTTGAGAGTCTCAGGAGCCGAGAAGCCAGTGAGGTCATTAAGTGAAATCACTGGGTCAATGTCTAGTGGGTTAGAGGGTAGGGTGAGGTCAGAATGCGGTGGTAGTTCCACCACTTGTGGAACAACAACATCTTCTTCAGAAATATCCTTAGTCACAGCCATAAAAATCTTTTGTTTCTTACACTTGTGCTCGAGAAAATATTTGTCATCACAATTATAACAAAAACCCTTGATTTGACGTTCAACCATTTCATCCCTGGTTAATTTCTGGATCTTGAGAGGAGTTGCAGGAGGGGGAAAATTAGTGGGTTTAGGGCGAGGAGGAAAGGAGAGTTTATGGGTCTGGGAGGACACAATATGTTGGGCTTCCTTGGCTCGTTGAGTAGCTTCCAACCAAGTTTGGGGGCGTTCCATGAGAACATGGGCACAAAATTCATCTTTGAGGCCACTAATAAAGAATTCCCTAAAGAAAGCATCTGACATGCCCTCCGTTCTGAAATACAAGTGCTCAAATGCGGAAATAAAGTCTTCCACTGTCGGAGGCTGCTTTAACTTGGTCAAACGAACTATATGGTGGGTGTCAGAGTCAAAGCGATCATAAAGTTTGGCCACAAACTGTGTCCACGAAAGATACCCTTGGCGTGCCTTTTTCACCATTGACACCATTTCCATCATTTCAAATCCAGATGTAGGACACCATAACAAATCTTGGCTAAATCATCAGTAATTCCATGCAAAGAGAAATAATGTTCAATTTGGGTGATCCCGCCGGTAGGATCTAATCCATCAAATTTGTTCACCTCAATTCTAGGAGGGCGGAGGTCTCAAGAAAAGTGGGTAGTATGAGGGCCTTGGTAATGGGAAGAATCATGGTCATCCTGATAAGATGGTTGTTCAGAAAAGGAAGGGTTCTTGGAACGACCCAGGAAGTGTTCTTTGAGGTATTTGATCTGGGAACATTGTTCCTTGAGGTCTTTGATGTGGGAAAATTGTTCCTTGAGGATCTCAATAGTTGAATTGATGGAGATAATGTTGGCACTGAGATGCTTGATGTCATCCTTGTTCTGGTGGTTGTCAGCAATCAAGGCTTTGAGTTCTTGGGCTCATGTGGTAGTCATTTGGACAAAGGAGTAGGTAAATGGTATAGGGGAAACAAAAGGCGTTTGGAAGGGTGGGAAGGACCACAAAGAAAAAAGGGTGTCAAATGATAGGTATCGTGACGATCAGGGAGAAAATGGGAATCCAAAGGGATAGGAGCCAAATAAGGGTGTCGGAGACGGGTCAGGTCCATAAAAGAATTGTGTTAAAAATGATAGGTATCATTGGAATTGAGGCAAAGAGAGGAACCCAGTGAGATAGGTCCCAAATAAGTGTGTCGGCGGGACCACTATACTCATTTTTTTTTACTCCTGTGGAGTTATACTCTGGCCTGCATAATACTACAGTGACAAAATTCCCAAATGGTTAACATGAAGAAGTGTGTAGTAATTTCACAACTAGAGTGAAGAAGGCACCATTGCACGACAATAGATCTTGTCTATTCTGTTTTTTGTTTCCGTCCCCAAGGGTAGGATATTCAAGGTTTCTACAAACATGAGTTTGTCTTGTGCTATAGCTCTCTAATATACATGTGGGTTCCAACATTAGTACTCGGCCATATATCTCATGGCACCAACTAAGGAGTCTAGACCGTTCCCTTAGCCGTACTACCCGACTACCCAGGTACTAGAGAGTATCTTCCTGAGTGTTGTTCTCGGTGGCACTATAGCAGTCAGGCAACCGATCGATTTATCTATGGAGGGCTTCAAAAGATCTAGGCTGATCCAAATACAAGTGTTGTCTAATGCGCTACCACTTGAAGGGGTACCAACAGGGGTTACAAGGGTGGCCAACAGATGTGTGCTTAGGTACCACTTGTATTTCCTGCTTGTATGACTCCCCAACCGTAGGTTTATGTGTGTAATGATAGATCTTTGTAGTTTTAAGATGTTGAAATACGTCTCTACCCTGGAAAAAAAAATTAACCCACAATTTTCTGTCGAGGAAGGTGCTCTGATACCACTTGTAATATTCCAGATATACAATAGTACGCAGAACAAAAATATTTTAGCTATAAATGGAAAAGAAGCAGTGATATAATAAAAACAATATTAGAATAATACCATAATAACACCAAAAAGAGCACTTTGATTATTGATATCAATGTTCACTTGCCTCTTCGAGGGTGCAACCTCCAACAGAGAAGAGCTCTATTACAATAATATCCAAGACAATATTTCTCATACCCTCTACTTCTATTTATACTCTATCTATCCAAAAGAACAATCTAGAGGAAGATCCTTCTAGAAGCGGAAGCTTCTATTAGGTCTACTTATATTTGACTTATTCTTCCTTATTGCTAGGCCTTATTATTATTGGCCTTTATAACATGGAATTATATTATTCTACCTACATGAGGGGTTAGGGAGGTTAGGTCCCTAACAAGATGCCCCATCAGCCCTCATTACTCACACATGTGGGGCTAGCCATGTGTGGAGTTTCAAGAAGATTCTAGAAGGTCCAAAACCTTTTCACTAATTGAGGGTTGAGGATGCAAAAATCCTAACTCTAATTGAGGGTCGAAGATGCACAGGGTTATCATTACCTTGTGTTTTTATTTGTGATTTTCCAACGTTAAATTTTAATGAATTATCCATATTCTCAAACTTCCAAACGGATTATATCTAGCGTCGAGCAAAAGCCTCAAAAACCAGCATGGAGAATGTCTTAGATAGACTTGAAACTATGGAACTTTACAAAGGGCATATTATACACTTGAAATTCATCATTTTCTTTATTAAATTGGATAAGAGAATAAAATACATTTGTAACATATTAAAAATAAATAAATATAAAGAAATAATTGTAAATAATGAAGAAAAACACTCATTCCATGATGAGTGACACCGACCAAGAAATCACACACCCAAGAATAGTTGTTGGCATGCATGTGTACCTCTAAGCAATGGGAGAGCGCAACTACGACTTGAGGTTTTAGAATTTCTTTGCTCCTAGGAAACTTGTAATCTAAGTCACATGACATGAGGACACAAAATTATAAGTAGTCAACGTAGGCACGAGACACATCGACTTCAGAAATAAAACATGGGAACACAAAAATACGAGTATTCAACATTGATCGAGAATGGATCATTATATAATTTTTCATCTATATTAGTATTTTACAGGTGGAAAAAATGGAGGAATTGGCTTGTAGAGCCCATTTTATTGACAGGTCCCAGTTTGGAGATTTGGGGCCCAAAACCTTCCAAATCCATTTTGAGGCATCAAATGACATTTTTGTGGTCAAAAATTGGTCAACACAACCCTTAACCACTTGACGCTATTCTACACATCAAGACCTTTTAAATGGTGCAAAAATCACCTCAATCGAAGCTCATATGCAGAATGTATTCCTCCCACAAGTTGTCCTACCTTATTGACCACCATGGTATGAGTGGATTCCACGTCAACCTATAGATTTCAACCTTGTACAATATTTACTGCAAACAAATTTTCAGTAAAAGAACAAGAAATATACAATGGAAAATACAAACATTACATAGAGATTTCTTCCCTGGAAACCCAAACCGGGAAAACCATCATATTCTATATTCATTCATCATGATACATTGTTTACAACACAATATACATATAGGAGCCATCGACATCCAAAACCCTAACCCATTGACCTAGATTAGTCAACAACCCTAATTCCTTAACCGAAAATAGAAAACCATCGGAAAAAAACCATGTGCCGAAAAACCACCTAAATATGTGACACGTTTCCCGAGGTGAGATTTTTTTTTTGGGGGGCACTACCCTGGAACCCCTGCGTGCCTAGCGCAACTCACAGACACTATTACTCATGCAAATAATATAACACATACCCAACACAACCCTCATTACTCACACATCTAGGGCTAGCGATGCGTGGTGTTTCAAGAAGATTCTAGAAGTTCCAAAACCTTCTCACTAATTGAGGGTTGAGGATGAAAAAACTCTAACCCTAGACAACTTTTGAGTTATGTTAAACATTAGACTACTAGGAAGAAAAGGGGTTTCACTCTTTTGTATTGTACTTGTTCTATAGTTGAGCAGAGCATTCAAAGAGTAGGATTTGAGAGCATAACAAAAGTAGGAAGAAAAGTATGCAGTATTCATTCAAGCCACAAAGTCATAGACAACTCCATAGTGAATACACCTTTCTTTGTATTTTTATTTTCCTAACCGAAGAAAAGAGAGAAGAGCATGGGCCTCACCTTCTAGATGGGTTTTCTCCCGTATTGGGTTTCCCAATATACATTTTGTGTTCAACTGTATAGATGGTGTCTATATTTGTCCGTTCTTTCATTTTCATATATGTTATTTTCATAAATCTAAGCAATAAGATAGTAATAATTAATCTTGGGTCTAAGGAAATAAATGGAATAATCTATGATTTCATAATATCATAAGATTTGTTGTGACGAAATGTTTCAGTGGAATATCCACAACATTTTATAGATCATATCGATATCAAAGAAGTTTTCTTTGGGGTATTTACGAAAAATTACAGGATCCAGGAGTTGTCTTAATAAGGAAGTTGTAGAACCCTAGCCATGGAGGATGAATATGTTCATAACAATCCTCAAGATGCAATAGAAGAGAGATTTTCAAGGATGGAAGATAAAGTTGTCTATATCTCTCGCAACATGGCCATCCTCATGGAGGCCCTAGCAAACAAGTTTGGAACTTTCGGGGAGGTTGGTGGCTCTAACTCAAAATATAGATCTGATGGGAAACTGGGTGATAGTGAAGACCAAAAAAGGAGTCAAGAAAATAGCCCAAGAAACAGCAACCAAGTTCTAGTGCCATCACTCCTTCACAACCTCTATTAAAAATGGAAGCGGAAGTGGATATCAAACCCTATCAAGGTGAGATAGATGTTGTTAAGTTAAATAATTAGTTTCAACAATTAGAAGTGTATCTTAGTGTCCATAATATAGTTGAAGAGCATAAAATTTCATTTGTCTAATTGAAACTAGAGGGCCATGCACTACCCCGATGGGAAAGTGATCTGAAAATGATCTTTTAAAGACTTGGTTGAGTTTTAAGCATTTGTTAAACTACCACTTAGGAATTAAGAAAAGAAGAAGATATTAATGAAATAATATTGCATCCATCATAAAGAATGCAGATTAGAAAGTAAACATAAGGAACAACAAACCATAACATCAAGCTTGATAACATAGTTTGACAAGGTTGCCTACGTCTCCAAGCCTTTGTCTCAGTGGGGAAGGATTTCTTATTAATCTTCATTTTTTCAAAAGTACATCAGAAATGAATAAAAAGTATTACAAACTAGTTTGGTTGTGTTCTTATCGACTTCAAGAATCCAACACAACTAATGACACTGAAAAAGGTTGAGCGTAGCTCCCGGAAATTGCCTTCCAAATTTCGCTTCCTCAATGGCTTCCCTACATAAAAATCTCTTGATCTTCACAATTTTTTCATCATTTTGTTGACTATGAACTTTAAAAACACTCAATTATGCCTTGATTTTATAGAATTTTTAGTTGGGGGTCGAAATCCCAACTTCCCCCCTCTTTCTCGGCTCTTTTTCGGCTCAAATCCCATTTTCTAGGAAAAAATCCACAAAAATCAGGCCCAGATTTGGCTAAATCCTTCAAATTTGGCCAAATTTAGCCTAACAGGCACAACCCCTAAATATTGGGCCCCTGGTTGTATGGGGCCCCTTGCGACCAGGGCCCCAAAAATTCAACCTAGCCAATAATGGGAAAATTCAGACTACACGTGGTGCCTTATGATTGGGCCACGTGTCACCCCCTGATTGGCCCGAGCCACGTCATCCTATCACGTAATCATGCCCAATCAATGTCCCATGTAAGAATCCATACTGTCGAGTCAGCTTCCACATCAACATCCATACTACCACGTCACCTGCCCAATCAGTTGCCACGTCAGCATCTATACTGCCACATCACCTTCTGTATTGTGCCACATCATCCTTCCGTACAGTGCCACGCTAGCTATCCATACTGCCACATCAGTCTTCCATACTTCCACGTCAACATCCATACAATGCCACACCAGCCTTTCGTACCACCACATCAACTTCCATAATTCCATGTGTTGTACTGTCATTGGGCCATGTCAGCATTATGTACAACCACGTGTCACATCCGTACAGTGCCACGTGTCAATTTTTTATTGGTCCACATCAACCCCTGAAAAACGACAAAAATGAGTGACACGTGTCACCTCCTGGTGTCACCACATGTCATGATGACATCATCATGATGTACTACTAACATCATCATGAAGTACTGCTGATGTCAGCGTTGACTTTGACTTTTTTTGGTCTGTTTGGGAAATTGATGAGAAGGTGATAACTTTCTCATACGGTGTCCATTTTTGGAAAAAAAAAATATTGTCAGAATCGGTGCAAACGAGTCCGACGCAATGGCACTAGTTTCATCTGATTTCGATAATTTTGATTTTTAGGCCTTCCTAGATCCATTTTGGATCATGCCTCCCCACTAAGACCTTTTGGTCCTCCAAAAGGGTATTAACCAGAGATCAAGTGTGGGATAGGCCTCCCCACTTGTCCTTTGTCTTTAAACTCTGTCCTGTGCACCTGTCGCATCATAATCAATTTCATAATAACCATGACAACTGAAATCATATTGTTAGCCATTTGAACTTGTTCACATCTTACTAAATCCACTACCATCCATGTAGAGAACATTAGCAACGATAACATCAGAAATATGACTACAAATGAACCAATATGTTTGACGAGCTTGCGCAACATTAACTTATCTTGATTCAAAGTATGATTGAACTTCCATTCTACAACCATCTCATGTTCATTCTTAAGATCAACTACTTTACTTGGCACAATTTAGGTGTATTTATTACATAAGTTGCTCTCTTTAATTGTTCCATTGTTAGAAGAGATTGATTTTCTTTAATACTATGAGCATGTACAACATATTCATTGCCTTCTTTAGTTAAGTGATATTGATTATTTCTGTGTAGAAGATTGCTTTGCGATCATATAAATAAGGGCTACCTAAGACCATTCCACATGTTTCTAGCGACACCACATCACATGTTACTTCATCCACATACTTAGATGTAATTGCAAACTTTATGATACATTGCTTTGTTATGGGCAATTTATGATCTTTCCTTATCCAATTTAGTGAATAGGGTTTGTGATGCATCTTAGTGTTTAATCCCAATTTCTTAACCACTTCTTTTGAAATTAAGTTAGATTGAGATCCACTATCTATCAATGTATCGATCTTAGTATGTTTCATTATGACCCTTATATGAAACAATTTACTTCTAGAATCATAACCATCACCAATTTTACCTGTCAAACCAACTGTTGTAATCTTAGACTCATCACCTGAAACATACCCTAAGTCAGTTGGTCGTGTTGTTGTTGCAACTTTTTGCCTCCCTTTCCTCTCTTTGAACCACTTCGGTCTCTTCTCTGGGTGCAATTTACAACAATGGTCATCATCATGCCCTTCTTTCTTGCAATGTTTGCAAGAGAGCTTCTCTTCCTTCATTGTTGTTGAATTTGTTTTCTTCCCATTCCCTTTTCCTTTGCCTTCTTTCTTTGAAGATGATTCCCCTAATACACTAACTCCAGTTTTCCCTGCTTCAATATACGTTGATTGAGTAGAAACCTCATTAAGATTAATAGGTCCAAACATAAATACATTGTTACAAATATGTGTAGGTAAACCTCCTATATACTTCATAAGAGTTTCTTGTGTATGTAATGGGATATTTAACATTAATGCCATCTTACGAAATTCATCCGTGTATTCATGCATCGTTTGTCCTTTTCTTAGTTTAAGACATTACCATTCAATTAAAGCCTTTTCCTTATAAACCAAAGGATAAAACTGATTTCTAAGTGCAAAAACAAAATCTTTCCATGATGGAAATGCATTACCAACTTGTTGTGTACCATGTTGCAACTTACTCTGCCACCAGATGAGTGTTGTGCATGCAAGATGAAGCAATGCCAATTTGATTTGGGTTGCCTAATATTTGATTTGTTGCACATTGCAATAAACTTCCATCTGTCTGACCCAATTATCAAGCCTCTCAACATTGACTTCACCACCACACATGTGCAATTCGAATTTCACATCAATCTTTAGTTATGGCATATCATGCTTATGTTTATGGGAATGTTTTCTTGCGGTAGAAGTTGCACTTGTACTTGAAGAAGAAGAAGATGATGGAGATGACGGAGGTGGAGGAGGAGGTTTAGGAGGATCCTATCCTTCTTCACTTTTGTCTTTTTTTGAAGATTCCCCTTGGAAAGGCCTCTTTCGTTCCAAGTAATCATCATATAATACCTTTACCATCTCATACATGACAAAGAATGTCTTTTTAAAATCTATCTCATTCTGAGACATTCCTTCTTCAGATGCCATCTTCTCACTTTGAGAAGTCCTCTTTCTTGATCCAATCTCAGGATCCCCTTCTACAAGATCGCCTTCACCACGACTTATCTTTTCCCTGGTAATCATGCAAACTCAAACAAATAACTGTCAACCTGCTCTAATACCACTTGATCCAAAAATGATCTTTTAGAGACTTGGTTGAGTTTTAAGCATGTGTTAAATTACCACTTAGGAATTAAGAAAAGAAGAAGATCTTAATGAAAGAATATTGTAGCCATCGTAAAGAATCCATATCAGAAAGTAAACATAAGGAACAACAAACCATAACAACAATCTTAATAATGGAGTTTGACAAAGTTGCCTACATCTCCGGGCCTTTGTCTCAGTGGGGAAGGATTTCTTATTAATCTTCAATGCTTCAAAATTACATCATAAATGCATCAAAAGGATTAAAAATTGGTCTGGTTGTGTTCTGATCGACCTCAAGAATCCAACACAACTTACGACACTGAAAAAGGTTGAGTGCAACTCCCAAAAATGGCCTCCAAAGTTTGCTTCCTCAATGGCTTCCCTACATAAAAATGGCTTGATCTTCACAATTTCTTCATCCTTTTGTTGTCTCTGAACTTTAAAAACAATCAATTGTGTGTTGATTATATATAATTTTGAGTTGGGGTCGAAATCCCAACTTCCCCCTTCTTTCTGGGCTCTTTTTGTCCTGAGATACCATTTTCTAGGAAAAAATCCAAACCAGAGCAGCCCCCAAATCTTGGGCCCCTGGTCGTATGGTGCCCCTTGTGACTAGGGACTTGAAAATTCGACCTAGCTAACATTGGGAAAATTTGGGCTGCCACGTGATGTCCTCTGATTGGGCCACATGTCACCCACTAATTGGCTCGAGCCACATAAGTCTACCACGTCAGCATCTGTACTGCCACATCACCTTCTATACTATGCCACGTCAACATTATGTACAGTTCCATGTCATCCTTCCGTACCGCTACGTTAGTCTTTTGTACTGCCATGTCAACATTCGTACAGTGCCAGGTCATCCTTCAATACTGCCACATCATCTTCCATACTGCCACATGCCATACTTCTATTGGGCCATGTCAATGTTCTGTACAACCACATGTTGCATCCGTACAGTGCCACATGTCAATTTTTTATTGGTCCATATCAACCCCTAAAAATGCCAAAAATGAGTGACACATGTCACCTCCTGGTGTTTCCACGTGTCATGTTGACTTCAGCATGACGTACTGCTGACTTCATCATGACGTATTGCTAACGTTAACATTGAATTTGACATGTTGACTTTGATTGTTTTTTTCCTGTTTGGGAAATCGATCAGAACACAATAAATTTCACATACGATGTCCATTTTCAGAAAACAATATATGGTCGAAATCGATGTGATGAGCCCGATGCAATGGAGTTGGTTTCATTTAATTTTGAGAAGTTTGATTTTTATGCCTTCCTGGATCCTTTTTGGATTAGAAAGCCACATGGAGACTCTTAGGCTAGAGGGTGATCCTCTAGTAACTAAGTGGGAGGATTTTAAAACCCTATCAAGTCCTAGTTCTACCCTATTGAGTATGCAGAGGACCAATGGATCTGTAGGCATGAGTTCAAGCAGAGGAAAGGGAAGAGTGTGAAAGAGTACATCATCGAATTCAAGAATATGGCGATCTTGTTAGGTATATCTCCCAAGAAGCTAGACGTACTCCTCAAGTATCTGGGGGATCTACACAGTCATTTGAAAAAATAAGTGATGCTCTTCAAACCCAATACTATTGATGAGGCATGTGTGCAAGAACGATATCTAGAGAACATAAGCCATAAGAAAGGATAGCCGAGTGGTTCTAAACAAAAAGTTCACCAAGAATATTCCAAGGAGGGGAAGAAGAAGTGGAAAGGGAAAGACATGAAGATGATAGCCATTTCACATCAGTGCAATGATCCAAGCAACCACTACAACCATTGCAATATTGATGTCCGCACTGAAGACAAATCTTGGAAGCTACATACATAGTTGAATCCAGAGAACTGTAAGAAGGATGCCAAGAAGAATAACCTACTAGGAAAGGATTCCTGCAACCAAGTAGATAGAAACTTAGATGTGGATGAGAATATTGTCTGCACTTTAGAGGCAAATTCGAGTAGCCTTCATCATAAAGAAGACCATGGGATGAAAAAACTCTTCCAAGTTCCATATTAAGATATAGGTTAAAAGGAACACGGTATATGTTCTATTTGATTCTAATTCACAAGCCATTCTCACAATAGATAATTTGGTTAGCAACCTTGGGTTGGAGGTTCATGATCATCTGAGCCCATATCCATTGGGATGGGTGAATAAGGATACAAAAATATAAGTCCCTAAATATTGTAAGATCAAGTTTGTTATAAATGTAGATTTTAATTGATGAATTGGAATTAGATGTAGTACCCCTTGATGTGTGTGGTGTAGTGTTTGGAAGCCCCTACACATATATAAGGGATGTGATATGCATGTTGAGAGAAAAAATAGTACCACCTTATCAAGGAGGGGAAATCATACATCATCAATGCACATAAAGGCATGTCAAAGATATCGTTGGTAAGTGCTAACCAAACCGAAATTTTGATCAATTCGAGTAAGAAGTATGTGTTTATTTTCCTAAGAGAGATTCAACTGGTGGAGGAATCGGTAAGAGTAAAGGCATCCCTAGAAATATGTACAAAACAACATAAAAAATAGTTGGAGGAGTTGTTTTAGGAATATATAGGAGTGTTCCAGGATCCTAAAGGGATTCCACCTAAGAGGGAAGTGGAGCATGAGATACAATTGTTGCATGATTCCCCATTACCAAATATTGGGTTTTATAGGCAATATGTTTTGGAAGCATATGAAGTGAAGAAATAATTGTAGAAGTTGTTGGCGTAGGGAATTATTCAACCAAGAACCTTGCCTTGTGGGCCACCTATCATCACAGTACCCAAGAAATATGGGACTTGGTGAATGTGTATCGAATACAAATATTTGAATGATATCACACTCAAGAATCAATACCCTTTTCCCATAATTGATGATTTGTTATATCAATTGCAGCAAGCCAAGTACTTCACCAAGTTGGATATCAAATCAAGATACCACCATGTATGTGTTAAAGAATAAGACACCTCAAAGACTGCCTTCAAGACAAGGAAAGGTTTGTATGAATGGTTAGTCATGCCTTTTGGTCTATGTAATGCACTGACTAGATTTATATGTTTGATGAATGATGTATTGTGTCCCTATTTAGATTCATTTGTAATAGTGTACTTGGATGACATATTGGTTTATAGCTCTACCTAGGAGGAGCACATCTCACATATCATTGTTACAAAGAAAATATCTCTATGGCTAGGGGAAAACCACAACAGATGGAACAACACCCAGAAATTATTTCTAATCTCAAATACATTATATAAATAAAATGCTAACAAGAGATGGCTAGAGGCCTACCTCGTTCGAACGTTCAAAGAATACTACCGTTGAGAAAACGACCCAAAGAATTATATCTACAAATTGTCCTTAACAACCAATATACGCAATCATGTGGTGATGATATATAATGTTAGCATATAAATTAGCATAATCCATTAACATACATACCAAATACGCCCATGGAAAGTAATTCAAATATTTGCAAGATATCAATTGGATGAGAAAAAAGTATTTCTATTAATGTAATGAAAAAAATTACATAGGTGACAAACTTCTGTAACAACACATGTCGAAAACAAAAGAAAGTAAGTCCCTCCAGCTGGGCCTCCACCACTTCAATCCTCCGCAAAGGCAAGCTCACAGGTGGGAGTCACTGAATTTCTCCATCACAAGGTAGGAAGAGCTTGGGGGCTGAACACAAGAAGTTCAAAATTTCAAGGACAAAGGGATGCAAACTCAATATGAAGTGAAATTTATCTAGAGTATCTTTGGTCTCAATGTTGAATTGTCTTCAAGGCTTGGATATGGCTCAATTTATAGCCTTCAAATGGAATTGAAGGGTCGAATTGGATAATTTCTAGTATATGGAAGGTCAAGGATCATGGTTCACATGACATGGCATGGAAACCTGACATATTTATTAATTTTTGAGCACCAAACCTGACGTACGCGGGTTGTAGTGAAGAAACCTACGTATACGTGATTTGTCTAATTGGTCAGTCGCGTATATGTACAAAATAATGTATTTATAGCTCTGAAGTGAACAAAAAGGGGAATTTAAGTCTGTAGAGGGAAATGGAAGGCCATCCAAGAAAGATGCATGGAGTGAGGAAAATATTGTTATAACAAATGCCCCCTAATGTGTGAGTTCATAGGAGTATCTGCAATGGCCAAAATACATTATAATTCCCAGAAGTGGAGTAATGAAGACTTAGCTGGAAGTACTAGTTACTCATGAGAATATTACAATCAATAATGACTTTGTACACATAGCTTCCAATATGAATTACACTGTAGATCCATGTGGATATATATCAAATAGTTGTTCATGGCCATGGATAGGCAATACAAAGTGGGCATATGCCATAGGCTGTCATAGTCATGAACAAGACACAGTGGAGTCCAGTCTCAAAATAAACCAAAGGTATATGTATATAATGGAGTACAATCTGATCTTCCATGATCACTGAAGTCATATAGGTAGTGGTCCGATGAAAGAAAACAACAGATATGGGGTATTTCCACTGTGAACTGGAGATCTTCTACACTATCCTATGAAGGTGAAAGTCTATAATATGTGAATAGAGGAGTTGAAGTCGAACACAATGAGACTTCATTTGATTACCGGTCATTAAGGTATAACGTTAACAAACTTGAGACAACCCACCAATAATGAAAATAGGTGTCAAGGAACCAAGTACATTCAAAAAGTGTGAATAAGGGTGTTGAGGTCGAAAACTTGAAGAATCCATTGATCATGAGACATTGATGTATTCCCAACTGTCCATGGTGGGAGAACCTACCACTAATGACTTCAAGATTCTAGGTACTCATAGGACTCTAGGTCTCGTTTCCAGAATAGATGAGCTAAATTCGATGGAAGGAGACCCGTTGAATGAAGAGAACTAAGGCATCTCTCATCATCCAACACGAGGTTCAAAGAAATACATTGATAATTAGGAGGATATTGAACGAATAGGATGTTCACGAACCAAAGACCATGTGTGTCTCTCGCATGCACTAGATGCAAGTAGTACATGAAAGAGACACTCTGAATAGAAACCAATAATGAAAATTGCCAACAAAGGAGAGGAAAACACCAACAGGGGTAATAGAATCCAAGACACTGCATGAATCCCAATGTGTGAATATATTTCTTATCGTCAAACGCAAGGGAAACCCCCCAGTCAGTGACTAACGATAAAATGTCATATGTCGGGTTCAAGTATACCTACCAATGATGAAATTAGGACTAGGGTGCAAGGTAGGACAACAACTTCATGTGATTATGAGATAGACTGAGGGTATGGACGAAATGCAAATTCAAGAGTTCTGGGGAATGGCTAACACATTCTTTAAACTTCCTTTGAATAAGAGCATGAGACATATGGATAACTCAGACAACATAGACTTAACACTGATCATTGACAAAAGTTTGCGATGCAAGAGGCATCAACAAACTCTCCATAGGGATTGGAAGAATAACCAATCGGAGGAGTAAACTCTAAGTAACAAGCCCAACTTCCTAAGTTCATGCTAACCCAAAACTTGGATGAAAATGGAATCAAGAGTTTTTTCTTTGTTCAAAGCTGACACGATTGTTGCCGATAGGAAATAATATTCTTTTCCCGCCCGTATTTTTTTGGTTTTTCATAGGAAAATAAATGCTATGATACATGAGAGGAAATGAGTGTCACAAGTAAGAAACTAGTTCCAAGTAGTGGAACATACTTATGGTCAATGCAAGGGAACGAATGTGGGGCATGGGCACTCGGGAAGATGTTTCCTCTACAGGTAAAGGGTGTCAAGCTGCAAAGGATATATGGAAGGCATTGCTTGGCTAGTGATGAGAATTGTTGAGGCAAGAAGCTTATAACGAGAAAGCAAGAGCCAACAATAGGCTCAACAATACAAGAAGGATAATGGAATGCAACTAAAACTTAACTAAAAAATGTCATTTTTCATATATTTAGTCCCCTAGGCCTGAAAAAGTATAAAATAATACCCAGGAGAAATTTTCTAGCCAATGGTGACTAGAGTATTCATTTTTTCGTAAATAGTCTACTTGGTCCGGAAAAGGGTTAAAATTATACCAAATAGACTTCCTTTCAAAACCATTTAACAAGTGTGAAAGAGACAAGTTCACTCGACAATCTTTTCATTTTTTCAGGAGTCAAAAAAGAGCTTAACCAAGACTCAGGGGGAGTCCCATAGGTAGTAGTCAGAATTCTCTAGAGTAAGAAAATGGGATTTGAACACAAAGTCATATTGAGACTATAAGAAACTATTGGTCCTATGGAATAACATCTGCATGGGCACCAAATGACGAAAATAGTTCTAACTAGGGTACCCATGTTTGGTAAGTCTCTACCACTTAATAACGACACTTCTAGTATCAATGAGAAGGTTTTGTGTCGTTAAGAAATGGGTTCGTACCTAGGGTGTATGAATCACAATCATAGGACGATGAAGGAATGCAAAGCGGGGTGAAAATATATCATATATGTTGATGAAAGAATATACCTCCCGAAGGCACAAATGGACGATATGACACTGAAAATTCATTAAAAACCCTGGAAAAAAACACTTAAAACCAAGTCTTTCACTGCTCTATTAGTACATAAGGCCAAAAATAAAAAATATAGGGTAAAACTATACAAAGTGGGTAAATTTTTTCTTTTAATAGTAAAAATAAGAAATCATAGTGCTTTTGAGGCCATTTTACCCATGATCTTCTAGTGGCGATTACTGGAGCTACAATCAACGAAATCAGAAACCATCTAGACCAAGTAAGTGCCCATCCCATTTTCTTCCATTTCAATGGTTTACATTTTTTATTTAGTCACCTTTTTTTGAGTATTAGAAGTCATTAATTAGAAACTAGGTTGTACACGGGTGACAACTCATCGGGTCATGTACACGAACTCATGTACACCGACAAAGAGAATCATGCCCACGTATATGAATCCCTATACACGACTGTCATAAGGGTAGTCCACAAACAAGGTTTTAAAGAGGATTAACTCAAAAATTGGCCTTTCCTTTGCATGATGGTGATTGAATGGAGGGAAAGGGAGCATGAGGAGGTGGATGTAGCAGTAGAAAGAGACATAAGGGCTTGAAAATATTTGCAAATATGTTGTTGGATTACTGAGAGGGGGGTCTGAATCAATAATGAGAAATTATACTGATTATTAATCCTTTAAACCATAAAGTATATTCTTTTACTTATTCAACCATGTTCATATGTTCATCATCAATATCTTACTGTATCATAAGCATTAACATTCATCGGTGCATAATAAACAGTAAAAAACATATCCACACAATGTGAAATACACCAATATTTACGTGGAAACCCAATGTGCGAGAAAACCACAAAATGATTTTCTTATATGTCAATAATTACATTCAAGGAAGCACCAACTTCCAATTCTCTAACTACAACTGGAAGGAGGCTCTGACCCCCTAGTTTCTCAGGCTACAACTTAAGGGAAGCTACAACTCCCCAATTCTCTGGCTACAACCAAAAGGGGGATACAACCCCCTATGTTATCCGGCTACAAACGGAAGGTGGCTACAACCACCTATCCTTGCCCTATCCAACCACCTTGAAATATAAGTAGAATGATGCAACCATTGTCACACTACCACTGTGAGATATACTTCTGTAAACCTGTACCAATCAACCTACACCAAAAAACTTGTAACAACCTGTACCAAACAACCTGTAATCAACCTGTACCAATAAAATGTAAACAACATGTACCAATAACCTATGCCAACATGTACCATGCATCAATCTATACTTCAACTTGTACCATAAACAAGTGCATCAACCATGCACCAAACCTGTACAAATAACTTTCCACAACATGTCCAAACAACCTATCACAACAACCTGTCTCATCAATCTTATCAACCAAATCATATCTACTCACCAAGATCAATCACCAAGAATACTCTCAACCATATGCACAATATCACCAAGATGTGCATCAACCAAGCATATCACAACAACTCATAATCATCACCAAGATCGATATGTGCTTCTAATAATATACCAAGACAAGTATGCTACATCATCCATAAACCATGTGTCAACAATACTACTAACAAGTGCCTCCAACCATGCATCAACTACACATCAACTATGACTCATCATTGGTACCACGCATCAACTATGACTCTTTAAGATTACCAACATCATCAACTATACAACTCATGTATGTGCCAACTCATAAACTACTTGTCTCAACCATGTACCCAACATGTACCTCAACCATATACCAATATAACCATCAAAAGTTCTCGAGAAATACATCACACTATCCATAACCAAATACCATAAACCCTTACATCAAACCATGTGTCATAACCTCACTTTTATGTAGCCTCAAGGATGTATCATTCATGATCCAATCATATACCAATACCACTAACAAGTGTCTCTCACAATGTACCATAAGATATGACAATAAATCAAACTAAGTGCACTAACAATATACTTCAATAGATCTACCTCAAATCCATTCTACAACAAACCCTAAGCTTCCAAGAGGGCATCCAACAAATTTACAAGGAAAACCCTCAACCAGATTCATAAGTTCAACACTACACATATGAAAACCATACCTTTTTTCTCCTTGTAGCATTCTGCTGTTGCGGTTTTGCTACCGTGATTCTACTGCTGCGATTTTGCTGCCGTGAATCTGCTGCTGTGATTTTGTTGCCGTGAATTTGCTGTTGTGATTTTGCTGCCGCGAATCTGCTACTGCGATTTTTCTACCACACTTTTTCTGCTGCGGTTTTTCTGCCATGATTTTTCTGCCGCAGCTTTTCTATCGTGATTTTTCTACCGCACTTTTCCTGACGTGATTTTTCTGCTGCACTTTTTCTACCGCAATTTTTCTGCAACACTTTTTCTGTCGCACCTTTTCTACCACAATTTTCTTGCCACACTTTTTCTGCCACACCTCTTTTGCCGTAGTTATCTTTCTGCACTTTTCTCTATCAATAATACCTACCCAAATAACGTTTCACAAAATAGATATTCAATGATATTCAATAGGTGCTAATGGGAGACCCTTGCTCTCTTATTTATACTCTCCAAGTAGCTTCCTCTAAAAGTATAAACTTTTTTCCACTTAATCACTTTTTTCACTTAGCCACTTTTTCCACTTAACCACTTTGTCCACTTAACTTAACCACTTTCCACAAATAGTAAGTTCTCCACTCCTAGTTGCAGCTAACTTTTTTAATTAATTTCTTTTGCAACCACTTTGACTTATACATAAATAGTAAACTCACCACTTCTTGTTGCAACCACTTTATTATTTAAATAATTTCTCTTTGCAACCACTTTGACTACTTTATTATTTAAATAATTTATCTTTACTCACAACTTGTTGCAACTAACTTTTCTATAATTAGTCAATTCATAACTTATTTTCCCTTAACTAAATTCTTGTTGCAACCACTTTATTATTTAATTTATTTCTTGGTCAACCACTTTGACTATTCAATATGCTCATCACAACTACTTTACCATAATTACCAAAATCACAACTTCTTGTTGCAACTAATTTATTTTTAATTATTTTCTTAATGCAACAACTATACCCATGATTAACTCCTAGTTACCATCGATTTGACTAGTACACTTCTTCTATAAGCTTCTAGAATAATTGATTTCTTTGACCTTCTAGGGGATTATAGATAACTCATGAGGTTTCTCCAACTTCATATGGTCATAAATCTCTAACCGTGAGGAGTTAAGTGATGTTCCACATATCATCAGAAATAACATGACATGTACTATCCATATCAAATAGTCTTACCTACATATACACCGATCTTCATTACATTATTCCTCAACCAAATGTGGGTTCCTTACCCATACCTCTAGAGCTACCAGACATACTCAAGGGTTGACATCAATCTCTAAGAGTTGAAATCAATCTACAATATCACTCCAAAGGTTGACATCAATGACAACCAACAATCCAAACCAACTGCCCATTAATCTAAACCAATTGTCTGACATATGTGGGCTCTATAAATTTTGGGACATCAAAGGAATGAGGGCTCAAGTGAGGTTGCTCCAATTACTGATAAACTATTGGGATCCAGATACAGAGGCCTTCAATCTTGATGGGAAACCATTAAGAATTGAAGTGGATGACATATATTTTATCACAGGATTGGCTCGTCAGGACGAGATGGTGAATCTCAAGGCCCGAGGGGTTGGAGGTGGGATGGCTATGGAGGAGTAAATTTCCACCCACTATGTTGCAGACATAGATAAAGTAGGGAGCCAACTCCCTATTAGGGCGATCGAGAACCTAGGTCTAAATATCATTGTGCTTGTACTCACACAGATATCAGGGTTGACCTCATTGCATTAGGTGTTGAGGCCACTCATTTGCAATGGAGTGTTTGAGACCAATTATTTATGACAGATGCACCGCACTACTGGCCAAAATGAAGATCCAGTTGACAGATTGCAAACAAGGGAGAATGAGGAACTTTGGGTTTGCATCCATACTGTGTAGTTTTTTATTTGAGAGGGTTCGAGGTTTGAGCCCTAGAGTAGATATTACTCCACATGGACTGGACGATCCAACCATGTCATGGTGGATCTATGTGATGAGGAGGCTAGGAGGTGGTAGGGTGCCAACCCCCTACAATGATGAGTTCTTTCACTGGTGGCGCCGACGGGTCATAGCCATCGATGACTATCCCTATGGAGGGATCAACTACCAAGGGGAACCTGAAATGCCATTGCCACCAAGATCCTCCTTTGGAGAGATCGGTAAGAAATGGTTTTTATATATTTCATATTTTTTTGTTTTTCAATTTTGATAAAAGAAAAATAAAAACACAAATATTTTTGTATGGTATAAAGTATTAACAATTGCTTTCTGATGTATATGTAGGACCGGGATGACTAGAGGGATTCCCACGACATCGGTGAAGGGACTGAGGAGATGAGCTAGTAGGTGGGGACGTAGAGAGAGTGATATAGAATGTGTAGGGAAACCTGTCTCATTTGACGGACATGATTCCTATGGTTCAAGTGGAGGATCTGCAAGAGGTGATGTAGAGGTAGGTGGTGGGTCTACCCCATGCGTGGGTGAGACTTTTTTGACATCTTGCAAACGTCGTAGTGTGCTATCATGACACGCATATGGAACCACAAGAATACATTCCATGGTTATGTGATGTACTGACCATATATGTATTTTGAGGGTTTGATCCCCATTTTGTACTATGACACCATATGTTTTGTACTTTAAAGGATGAAATATAAAAAACTTTCGGTCTTTGGATTTACTTATATATGTTATCATGAATGAATGTATGAATGTGTTTTCTCTACTTAGTTATGTGACAAATGCCAATATAAAATGTAATTATCATATGCATTAGATACTTGATTAGAACTTCTAGGGATGTGACTATAAGTAAGAAAATCAAAGTATCGTTCCAAAGGTCGTACCCATAGGAATCGTTGGAGTAAAGTAGGATCTTTCACACATTAATTTTCGTTCAACTGACATACACCTAATTGGGATTCCATACAAACTTCTAAAGATTGAACACCATGTGAAATGACATCACGTAGTAGCTCTATAATGACGCTATACTCAACCACATTATTTGTTGATGGATCCAAACAAACTCCACCTGAAGACACTAGTTTTCCCTTTGGTGAATAGATAACCCAAGTGACAAAAGCCATGTTCCGCATATGATGACTGGCACTGTCTGCGAATCCTAAGTATATTGAAGATTCTGTTGACATCTTCCAACCAAGGGAAAACTCAATAAGCAAGTTGATGACACCAAGAAAAAAAAGAAAAAATAAGTATATACACTAAGATACACTAATATACAAAGGTCATGCCCACATTCGAGGGCTCAAGCATAATCCCTTTTAAGGTAGATCCCATTTTTGGGCTCGTCCAACACATTCTGCTCATAATATTCTAATTTGTAGGATCCTTTCTCTAGGAAACATCACACAATATAAGGACTATGCCACATGGGGTTAAAATTACTTGCCCCCAATGGTTCTTTGGATTAGTCATAAAGGAGAACCAAGTCACCCTCAACATACTATCGAGGATAGACATACTTATCGTATTGGACCTTAACATGTATTTTATTCACTTCAATAGTCGTAGAGGCTTCCCAATGCTTCTCATCGAGGTGCTCTAGGTGTACGAGGCGTTCTTCAAGATCGATCATGTCAGGTAGGAGCTCAATTTCCAACTTAAGGGAAGGTATTTTTCATTCAATAGGAAGAATTGACTCCACACCATGCACTAACTGAAATGGTGAGAAACCGGTGGAAGTCTTTACCATGGTTAGGTATTCCCAAAGTGCAGGGTAAAGCATCACATGCCAATCATATTTACTCTGGCTGACAGTTTTTTGAAAAATGGTCTTAAGAGATTTATTCACCACCTCTACTTGTCCATTTTCCTAGGGATAATAAGGGGAAGAATGACCATGTGTAAACCCCAGTTTTGATGCTATCTCTATCATCATTTCATTATGGAAGTGACTACCATAATCAATCACAATATATTTTTGGATTTCGAACCTAGATATAATCTGATTGAATACAAATTAATGTTGCAGTATTACCATCATATTTAACGGTAGGCATGGCCTCTTCCCATTTAGTAAAATAATCCACGACCATGATAATATGATGGTTGCCCCCAACCAAATCTAGGTTTCAATCCATGAAATCCACCCCCCACTTAGTGAAGCGACTGAAGATGACAACTAGGTGAAGAGGAGCTTGGTGCAAGTGCATTTTCTGAGCGAACACGTGCCAAGGGTGACACTTTTTCATCGCTTCAATGCAATATTTAAAAATTGATGGTGAAAAATAACAAACTCACAATATATTGTTGGTTTTGGAGCCTGATTATCTTCCTGATTCAGAGGTCCTTGCTTCCAGTCGTGTTTATACCCCATGAAGTATTTACACCCCAGAAGTATGTACACTCTTCCACGCGGGGGAGTGCAGACGGGGGGTACCCCCTCTGAGGGGTCTAGGGGGGCTATCCCCCCATCTGGGGGGGTCTGGGGGCAAGCAGGGGTTCAGGGGCGAAGCCCCCGAAGCAAAAATTGCCTTGTAAAAGTATATTGTAATTTCATTGTAAATATGGACCATTCATTATAAGGTCGCATATCTAATGGTAGAGATTATGTTAGGGTTGTTTTCCCTAGAAGGCAACCCTCTTTTATGATGGAAATGTATTGCGGCTATTGAGGATGGGGAATATTGTATTCTGAGAGAGGAGACTGTGAGAGAAAGAAGAGGAAGTTACAGTGGATTTTTCTATAGGTTGTATCCCTTCATTTACTAGATAATAATAAAGGAAGGACCTGGCAATTTCTCTGGTGGACATAGCCCACACTAGGTGAACCACGTAAATTTGTGTCTCTCTTGTATTGTGTGTCTTATGTGTTTTGTTTCTGCATTTGTTTTATTTTATTTCTCTGCGGTACTGTTTTTCTAACAACTGGTATCAGAGCGTAAGGTAACTCGNAGGAAAAGAGGGTTCCTGGTTCGAGTGGGAGCAATGTCGGAAGATGGAAAGTTTAGGGTCGAGAAATTTAACGGCCAAAACTACCAGTTATGGAAGATGCAAATGGAAGACTATTTATATCAGAAGGATCTATTCCTACCATTGAGTGGAGTAGAAAAGAAGACGACGGCCATGAAGGAAGAAGAATGGGAGATTCTTGATAGAAAGGCTCTAGGAATGATACGGCTGAGCCTGGCAGCGTCGGTGGCTTTCAATATTTCGAAAGAAAAGACAACGAAGGGTTTGATGGATGCGTTGGCCAAATTGTATGAAAAACCCTCGGCATCGAATAAGGTATTTCTAATGAAGAGATTATTTAATATGAAGATGTCAGAAGGTGGGTCTGTTGCAGATCATTTAAATGACTTTAATACGGTTACTAATCAACTAAGTTCTGTAAAAGTGGACTTTGATGATGAGGTTAGGGCTCTTCTAATCTTGTGCTCATTGCCAGAAATTTGGAATGGTCGTGTCATGGTTGTAAGTAACTCTGTCTCTGGTTCAAATACTTTAAAATTTGATGATGTTGTTGGTGTTATCCACTACTACATTTGGGTCAAATTCCGACGTTTTATTTGCGGTGTTATGGACAAAATTGTCCATATTGTCGCAAAATAGAGGAAATTTATAAAAAAAAAAAATCATGTTGCCCGATAACATCAGTATTGCCACGTTGACGTCTCTCTTGCCACGTTAACGTCAGTATTTCCACGTTAACGTCGGTCTTGCCACGTTTTCCACTGGAACGTCTCTCTTGCCACGTTTTCCACTGGAACGTCGCTCTTGCCACGTTTGTGAAGATGTATGTCGCAATTGCCACGTTAACGTCGGTCTTTCCACGTTAACGTCGGTCTTGCTACGTTTTCCACTGGAACGTCTCTCTTTCCACGTTTTCCACTGGAACGTCGCTCTTGCCACGTTTGTGAAGATGTATGTCACAATTGCGACGTTAACATTGGTCTTGCCACGTTAACGTCGCTCTTTCCATGTTTTCCACTGGAACGTCTCTCTTGCCACATTTGTGAAGATGTATGTCGCAATTGCGACATTTTGGAAACTAGGTTTTCCCCTCCAACGGTCACCTTAGTATGTTCACCAAGTCAAAATACCAATGGTCACTTCGGACTTTTGTACGTCGGAATTGCGACGTTACAAAATCTATAAATATGTTGCATTTAACGGATGTTGCGACAAGTTTTCTATAATAACGACGCTTCAAAAAGGGTTGGGACAACTTCCAACACCTCCTCAATTACAACTTGACCTCCTTCATG
>ML777349.1:896518-920476 GCA_009831015.1 Picea engelmannii
GGAGATTGTTGGTTGTGGAGCCTGATTATCTTCCTGATTCAGAGGTCCTTGCTTTCAGCCGTGTTTATACCCCATGAAGTATTTACACCCCAGAAGTATGTACACTCTTCCATGCGGGGGAGTGCAGAGGGGGGGTACCCCCTATGCAGGGTTCGGGGGGGCTATCCCCCCGGCTGGGGGGTCTAGGGGCAAGTGGGGGTTCGGGTAGAGATTATGTTAGGGTTTTTTTCCCTAGAAGGCAACCCTCTTTTATGAGGGAAATGTATTGCAGTTATGGAGGATGGGGAATATTGTATTCTGAGAGAGGAGACTGTGAGAGAAAGAAGAGGAAGTTACAGTGGGTTTTGCTGTAGGTTGTATCCCTTCATTTGCTAGATAATAATAAAGGAAGGACCTGGAAATTTCTCTGGTGGACGTAGCCCACACTGGGTGAACCATGTAAATCTGTGTCTCTCTTGTATTGTGTGTCTTCTGTGTTTTGTTTCTACATTTGTTTTATTTTATTGCTCCGCGGTCCTGTTTTTCTAACATATATTTTGGGTTGTCGTAAGCCCGAGTAAATGACCATCACACACCCCACTGTGACAGTGATTGAGGACAACTTCAACTTCCTAGAGAGTCAAACAACAACGTAAGATATTATCCACCCCTTGATGATACAAAGTGTCACCGATAATAAGGTAGTTCTTAGCCTGATGACATATACGTCATCGATTGTCTCTCGACAGATGTTGGGGGAACTTCAAGGTTTTAAGGTAGATTAAAATATCTCCATAGAAGGAGTCTGAAGACAAGATAAGGAATACATGTTCATCCATGAATGAATCGTCATGAAAAATATCCTCATATATTCTATGGAAGTCCGACATCAGTTCAGAAAAAACTAGCGATTCCTTAGAATTTGCAGAAGAAAAATATAGATGAAATTATTGAAAAATAACAATCCACTTATTTTATTTCCCCCCTATGATATGCTTGGTAAGGACATATTGAAATGGATTGATATCCGCATTCACGGTAGTTTTGCAGAGTAATATATAGTGTCATAATATCTGAACTGCATGTAGAACGACCAAGGCCAACTTCTCTATGTGAAAGAATTTAAGTTCAGGACCAACCAGATTTTGACTAAGGTAGTAGAAAACATGCTCATGGAGCTCATTGTCCTTCTAAATAAATACCATACCAATAGTCCCTTCAGAAACGACGATATAAAGAAAAAATTATCTACTGTAATCTAGGGGCTTCAACATAGGCATCGATACCAAGGATTTCTTAAGAGAATCGAAGGATTCCTTGGATCACTCATCCCATATGAACAGAGTTCCCTTCTTCAAAATATGCATCAAACGTTTAGTTATATTGGCATATTTTACTATGAAACAACGCTGAAATTTATCCTTCCCTTGTAAACCCTGAAGTTGTTGAATGTTGCGCGAGGGAGGAAACCGAAGTATTGCCTCAACCTCTATACAATCCACCATGATCCCATGCTCAGATACTATGAATCATAAAACATGAACAAACCTAACACAAAATATGCATTTTTTAGGGTTCAACCAAATGCGATAATAACTAAATCTCTCAAATACTAGTCGAAGGTGAGGCAAGTAACCTACCCTCTTCTGAGAGTGAGCTACGAGATCATCTAGGTAAGATTCGACAATATGCTTAATATCATGAAACATAAAGGTCATGGCACGTTGGAAGGCTGCTCCGGTGTTTTTAAGATAAAAAGGCATTTTTCGGTATGCAAAGGTACACCAAGGAAAAATAAATGTCGTCTTGTGTTGATCCTCGGGTTTGATATGAATTTGATTATAACCTAAAAATATGTCCATAAAGGAAAATAATTGTCTTCCCTCACACTTGTCGAGAATATGGTCAATAAAGGAGTGGAGAAGTTATCTTTAGGACAAGCCTTGTTCAGCTCCCTAAAATCCATACATACAAAAAAGGTTCCTTGCTTTTTATCTATGGGAACGGGGTTGGACACCCATGTGGTCAAGGGAATCAAGTAGATGAAACCAACATTGATAAACATCTCTACTTCTACCTTAATAGTGGGGGCCTTCCTAGGATTTACAACTCTAAGACATTGTCGAATAGGTTTAGCATTCAAATAGGTTTTAATTTCATGTTTGACAATGTTGGGGTCGATCCCCGACATATATTCATACGAACAAGCAAATACATCTATAAATTCCTTGAAGAGATCAGTGTAGATATGAATTTCATCAGGCGAACAATCCACACCGATATACATGTTTTCAATTTTACCAGGGGTTCGAGAGATGTTGATCGCAATAGTAGGATAAATGTTTTCCATGTTTCCTTTGACATAAATACCATGTGTATCTAACGGAACCACGACGTGACCAACCATATCACTCAGGGTGGATATAAATTCATCATGTTCAATCCTAACAAGCTCCAGGAGAAAAAAGGATCGATGATGCATATCATCCCAAGGCCTATCAGGACCAGACATGGCCTCTAAGATGGCTTCACATGAAGATAAAGTATCATCAAGGAAATCATGAGAACAATATTATTAAATGACCCATATGGGCTCTAAAATGGGATCCACCTCATCCGTCTGTGAGGAGGAAGGATTTAAGTCAACAATAGCTTCTATAATAACATGATACACAACTTCTACTGTGATCAATGGAATTTCCATCCCAATGTGAAAATGACCTTAATAAGACATAGTCGGGGAAGGTAGGGTCCAAGGGTCATTAAAATATGAAGTACAGAAAGGAACGAACCTCATTGATGATGAAGACTCACTGGAGATGGAATTAATATGTTGAACTGGTGCCATGAAATCAAAAGTACCCATCAAGGAGGAATACATACCAACACCAACATTCTCAGTTTCCTGCTGAGAATTATCAATAACAAGGACCGAAGGTCCCACCGATGCATTACGACCAATATGCACAAAGGAAAACTGATCAATCGTCACAATCTTCCCTTCATGAGGAAATCATAGACTACATAAAACTGACGACACAACAATTTTCATAGCATAAGTCAAATTACGCCCTAGTAGTAGATTGTAGTCGAGAGGTGCATCAATCACTTATACCTCAACCTCCATAGTATTTACACCTAACTGGACTGAGAAAGAGGGAAGGATCCCATGGGGTATAAAATAATTCCCATCAAATGAAGTCAACATGGTCATGGATTGAGACAGGGGTGGAGATCCAATGGCTTTCCAACACGCTAGAGACATCACGGATGTCGAAGCACCTTCATCAATTATAGTATGTTTGATGGTAATTTTTGTGTACTCGACATGGATTTTAAAGGCCACGTGGTAAGGTAAGCAAGGCTTAACATCTGTGACATCAAACTTGATAAAAATTGAGCCGCATGGGTCTATAGCTCCTAACACAGATAGAAAGGCATTCCTCTATGAAGGACACATCTAGAGCACCTCCAAAGCTGACATCGTGCATGGGGTTTGGCCCAAATCCTCAACAATCGATTAGTTTTGGGTAGCTATGGCATTAGGATTGTGGGTAGAGCGCTTTAATACACCTTTCAGAATACAAGGCGAAGGTTTAGACTTATTGATCTGTAAGGGTCTTTCCGAGGGAGAAGGAGACTCTAGACCTAAAACATTCCGTGAAGAACCGTAATCACGAGATTGAGTGGCTACATCAATCTGATACTTAACCATATGGATGCATAGATGGAAACCTTCATGTGTCGATGGGTTTTGACTCCCACTTGATTCATTTTTGGTGTTAGAGGTCCTCGAGGCTATATTATGGTTATGTGGAAATGGGTTAGTGAGCACAGCGTGAGGCTATGCTAAGAGCCTCGAGGCTTCCTCGATCTTGGGGCATAAGTGGGTAAGGTGATCATGTTTACAAAGTTTACAGGGAAACTTCACCTTCTGATTTTCTTTCTTTCCCTCACCAGCATAATTATTCGATTTATCATTATTAGTTTCATCCTTGGCTTTATTATTATTATTTTTCCCACTCTTATGATTATTACCCCATCGTTTCCTCTTGTTCCCTTATGGTTTTTGGTTACCATTTGGATTTGATGACAATTATACAAAATTCACATCTGCCAACTGGGTGGTGGAGGACGAAGTCAAAGCTTGTCCTACTATAGGCTGGCTAAGGGAAACATATTTCAACTGGTTCTTCACTATGTTTATAGTCTTGGAATTTGCGGAGCCTATGATGTCGTCAGCATGAGGCCTAGGATTTTTTATAGGATCATAGTTTGACCACGATGCATTAGGGATAATTTTGTAAATCATCCCATATTGAGCATATCTAAGGTCCAACTATTGGGCTTTGAAGATTGATTCTTCCTCAGATGTCACTCTGAATGTAGAAACATCCTTTGAAATGTAAGGCAATAAAGACTTGAGGAACCATTCCAATAGAAACTATGGATGAATGTAGGATTTAATCAACCTCTTTTGTCTATGCCACTCTTGGATGTTATCAGAGATATGTGTGGCTTTATCTTGATGAAGAGTTGACAAAATTTCTAGGTTGGCATCGTAACGAACCGGTAAATGGAAGTGATTGAGAAAAAATAATACCATATTATTGAAAGTTCCATAGTTTCCCCTAGGTATCTCAATGCACCACTTCGCAACGACCCCCGTGAGGGTGCATTGAAATAGCCTCAGATGAATATAATCATCATTAAGGGAGTTAGATGAGAACCAAAGGTGAAAAGTGGTCACATGATCACCTAGGTCTTCACTAGTATTACCTTCAAACTTTGGAATGTCAGAAGGAATCTTGGTGGAGACGGGGGGTTGACACAGGGGCAGACCCAGGGTTCAATGCTACAACAACGCACCAAAAAAACCCTAACTACCGACCCTTTCAGTAACACCTTTGAAGCAGATGAAGTCTCACCCGAGGTAGAGGCAAGGGTGGTTGCAAGACTCCAGTGTCTGCAACCTTAGCTCGGACACAGATATGTGATTCTAATCACTTAATAGAGAACTCAATAGTTATATTTATCAATATTCATTTCTTAGTTACAACGTAATTAAACCCTAATTACAACACAACGCAACATTCAACCAGATCTATCATCTAACAACACTTAGCATGAAGAAACAGATCAGATCTTAACAGATTCATCACTAAGAACATGTATATCAGTCAGATCTAACATCCATCCATATTATTAAGCACCAAGCATCGATAGATCATTCATCTATATTAAAGCACTAAGCACATTAACATATAAGCACATCAACACATTGCACAAAGAAGATAAACACATCATGTACGTGGTTCACCCCCACCCTAGGGCTACGTCCACCAACTCTTCTCTTCTTTATTAGCTTCTTCAATAGGTTACATTCACGGAGCCTCAAAACCCTACTCCGCAGAGGACAGGAGATCTGTGCAACTCACTAGATCCTCCTTCCCTTAGTAGATCTAAGCATGAAGCCTTATGCAGTCTCTTACACTAACTTGCACTTCGCTCTGCAAGTCTCACACAGTATGCACCAAAGCACTTACAACTCTTGATCACCCAAATCCAACTCTAGCACTCAGTCATTCGTTTCTCTATATTTCCTTAGCATCTATTTATACATTACAAAATAGGCCTAAGCATGGGTGAACCCATGGGATGACATTCCCATACTCGTTACATAATCCCAAATCCCAAAAAGGGCCCTAAAAGGGGCCAAGATCCTACGATATCTACTTCGTTTTGTGCTTCACCTTCAACAGTCTGTCGAAGTCCCAAAATTAGGTCAAACATGACCAAGAATCCTCAAAACTTGGTCAAGGGCCAACATGCCCCCAACACTCACCTGTGACTCATCCCAAGTCACTCTGATATGACTAGTCTTGCTTCAAAAGCCTCGAGTGTGGCTCGATCTGCTTCGACTTGTTGTTGTGCTACGACCTCCTTTTCAGTGAATTCTTGTATGACTGCTTCGTTGATAGGTCCTTCACGTTGTTCAACTGCAGTGAAAACTTGATCTAGTTCTTCTCCTCGACCTTCGATTTCTGTGAACAGTTGGTAAGCCTCATCTTGTAAAGGTTGGAGCCTATGAGTTACTTCCATAACTCTGCTCTGAATAATATGGAATTTTTGTTGGGTAGTGCATTGCTATTAAGATCGCTTCATTATTTCCACAACTGACAGGGGCTTCAACTGCACCTATATTGTCTCTGCTTGATACTTCACTTCCTGGAGCTGTGACTCCAGTGCCTTCAATTCTGGATCCTTAGTGAGTTGTTCATACATTTGGGCACTGCGATCAATCAATTGCTTTCATTCCAGGGTAAGGACTTTTATTCTTTCTACTGCGCTTCGAGCATTTGCTTCCCTTTGGTCCCTTACATCCCACGGGGTGTCAGGTACAGTGTGGAGCTCTAAATCTGTTATTCGTTGATGTAGTTGTTGGACAACTTCTGCTAGCTACTCTACTTGATGCATGACTTGGTATTCATCTTGTAGCTCTAAGCCTGTCACAGAGCGGAGGGCTTTGTTTACTACTTCTTTTACTTCAAGACACTCTACGAGCAACTGTTCTTTCTCTTGTTGCATCTGTGCTTTCTCCACTTCAAACTTGTCCTAGAGAGAAACCTTCTCTTGTTCTTCAATTCTGCATTGTTCTACAATGTCTCTTTGTACTTGTTTCAAGGTCTAGGTATCTTGTTCTACTTCTTCTTGTGCTCAACGAAGACAATATTTGACCGCATCAGCTAATCGGTGGAGTTGGGATAGCTCATCTCCCAACTCTATTTCTCTTGATGACAAGGGCACAGTGGAAACTACACAGCTAGACTGAAGGGCCTGCTTTACCCCTCTGAACTCAACCTTAAGTCTATCATAAATTTCCTCATGCTTGGCTTCTTGTTTATCCACGATTTCCAGCGATGCATCATTGAGGGTTGCTATGATGAAGTTAAAGTCATCAGTATCTTGGTCACAGTAGCTCTCGATTTCTTCCGGGAAGAAAGTTTCGGGGGAGAAACCTTCCTCTTCTTTAGGGGATTGGTCTCATATCTCGACGGTGCTACTTCACCTTGATTATATTCAGCTGTTGTACCATTTATATAGTCTACTTCGTCATCACCCCCTCAGTCAGATGATACTGAAGCAGTATTTCCTGAGGCACTGCTTAATTCTTGTACTTCTTCGGTCTTCTTTGTTTTACTAGGTCCGGGTGTATCATGCGTATTTTCTAGGCTATCAAGGTTAGACATCTCTATAGGTTCTGTTAGAATAAGGATGTTTGTCGACCAGTCCTTAGTGATCTCCTTGATATCCTCTTCCATGAGCTTGCAGTACGACTGCAACTGCTCCTTATGTTCATCATCTCACGGAGTAAGGTAGATGAAGTGTCGATCTGCATAGAACTTCATCAGAGGTAGGAATCTCTGTAAGGTTTTCGGAGTCATACGAGGTTCTTCTTCTATGGCTCTCTTCAACTGAAGGTAGTACATATGAAAAACAATGTTCAACTGCCACTATTTGTTCATATCACTCGAGTACCATAGTGTGGTGAACTTCGCAGGAAGTGGTTCGAATGGTTCAATATCCGAGAAGGTCGCACCTTACGACATCTCCTAGGAAACAAAGGTGATAAGTATCATGAGCTAGCTAAAGTGGAACTCGTAGCCTTGATCCTGGGCTTCGTGACAGTCTAGCTCCAGCTGATTCACCAGGTACTTCTCCTAGTTCATCTGCAAACCTTCTATGCACTTTCCCGCGAGGTCAACAACAAATCTTGTGACCTGCGTAGGTCTGTTCTTCCTTACTAAATTTCTTGTAATTAACTGACAGGCGAGGCACACTGCACCATTCTGGATGGAGGCTACCTTGTAGCCGTGTGTTCCCTTTTCGACATCACCATATGTATCCCTGATTTTCTATGCTAGCGCACGATCTGTGGCTTTTCTTGGATAGAAATCCTGTGGATCGGGTCCTTGCATACTCAAGCCTGTGATCCTATGGATCGGCGTTGGGTCAATTGTCATACGGTGGTCTAGCCATAAGTAGACACCATGGTAACATGAAACTAATAACTTGACATAGGAATTGACTTCCTGGTGCCTTCCGAAGTGTGGGATCTTCATGACATGTAACAGAGTGCTCTGCGTGAGGTTCATCATCCACGACTAAGGGATTATCTTTGATTTCTTCCCCTTCATCTTGGTCAGGTACTTATACGGGGCAAGCATACTGTAGTTTTTGCGATCTCCGAGGTTGAAGTCAATGAACTTCAACACTGTGATCTTATCCTGTTGTGCGCAAACTGTGTGTATCCCCTTCGGGAGGTACACAGTAACCATGGTGTACTCGAATTATCTTGGCACACTATCTCGACTCACTGCCCGGACCAGAGGTGGGATGTGATCCGACAATATGGATGGTATCATCTTCGCATTGGCTAGGTCATCTCTGTGTTTAGTTCTCTTTTATGTTGATGGTCGGGATGATCCAGCTCTATGAGAATTCAATGGAGAGGCTTGCAGTCCTCTCATCGATGATGCTTGAATACTTGTAGACATCACTCTTTCAGACATTACCCTTTCATTAATTAGGTCAATAAGAACTTCTTCGACAATTTTCTCTACAACGCTAAGCTCATCCGACATGCACGCTCGTGGTTGAATGTCTCAGGTTTGAAGAGTAAATGTTCAATGCAATGGGATAGTTGGCACTAACGCGATGATCACTATGAAAAATAAACTATGTTGCGAGCTCTGATAGTCACGATTGGAAAAAGTGTTCTCATTGTGTGGTACGACGGGATAAATAGATAACTCGGCAAAGGATCTCTTGCAACAAGCAAGAATTATTCATTAACTCAGTTTTGTCCATTGTGGCACGGTCTCAACGGTCTGGTGGTGAATTTTCTGACCATAAATTCCTTTCTACTCATTCGGGTCGTCGTTCGAACGATTATACTGTCTCTAATGACTATACTGATTCGCCATGGTGAAGTGCCATGTGAAGTAGTTCTAATATTCCGACGAAGCTCCAATTTTGCAAATTTTCCTTCTACGAAGTTCCTTCGGGAACCTTCTGTAACTTTTCAATCTTAGCTCTCTTCTTAATTAGTTTTCTAGCCTTCTTTCCAGTGAGCTTCATCTCAAAATTCCTTTTTCCATTCTAATTCGTATCTTCTTTCGACAGAGTAACTTCGTGTTGTTGAGGTTCCTTCCTAGAAATCAAGGGTAATACTTCATATGTATCTGGAATAGGTACTTTAGTATTTTGTGGGTCTTCTAGTGTTCTTCCTACTTCGACATCCAAATATCTGGTTTGAAATAGCTTCCCCTGGTTCTCGTGTTCTTCAATCAAATGTGTAATCCTCCTAGTCATGAAATATTTTAACTCTTGCTTATTTTGTTCTAAGAAATTTTCTTCTTTCCTTCTGGCCTGATCTTTTTCAATCCATGGTTTTCCTAATAACATAGCAAATGGAGCGTTGTTCTCAATAAATTTAGCAACTTCAAATTCTTCCTCTGTCGAAGTTCCATGAGCACTCATAGATATCCTGGTAAGTCTTCCACATAGGGTTATCAACTTTCCTCTGAATAATCCTATTCCTCCCAATGAAGGAATCATAGCAGGCTTTCCTAAAATTTCACAAGTTCTTTTGGTCATGATATTCACCTGTGTTTCCTCATCAAGAACACAGTCAATGTCGAAGTCTCCTATTCTTGCTTCAATGTACTCGTTTTCTTTAAAGACCTCTGATAAACTGACATGTCGGTGATCATTCAGGGTTTCTTGTATCTGTAGTAATACTTTCTCTGATCCTTTCTGGGGTTCTGTCATAATCTCAGTTTTTGTATCTACCTTAGGGTTTCCTTGGTCCATATTCATTTTTTCAACCTTAGCAATCATTCTAGGGAAATCCAATACTTCATGGTCCAGAGCTTTGCAATAGAGGAAACTAGGTCTTCTACCAGGGCACTCCTTTGCCAGATGTCCCGGTCTTCTGCAATTGTAGCAAAGGGTTAATCCTCTCTTTCTTTTAAATGATCCCAATCCTCTCTTGTACTGCGCGCTAGGATCATGGTAGCTAACCTGCAAAAAATTCTTTCTAGGATCGTGCATCCATTTGTTAGTCTAAACATTCTTTCTATGCATAGGTATAACATATCTTTCACTATTCTTATCAGATCTACTCATATCAAATCTTCTTTCTTCTATTAGTGCCCTAGTTTTCAAGCTAGGATAAATCCTATCAAACATACCTATATCCATACTTTAGAAACAAAAATTTCCACTAATCTTATCTTCAACAGAGCACAAAGCTTCCATATCTTAAAACTTTTCACTATTATTACCTTTATCAGAGCACAACGCATTCAGATCTTACCTATTTTCTTCAGATCAAACTTCTTTCTTTAGCACAGAGCTTCAAAAATCAAGTAGAATACTGCGCACTAGAGCTATAGATCTACGCACAGAGCTCTAATAATTTCAGGTCAGGTCTTTGCAAAAATCTTCTTTTTCCTTAGTTCCCAGCAATCATAGTTTCAGGTCAGATCTTCGCACAAAGCTTCTTCTTCCTCAGTTCCCAGCAATCACAGTTTCAGGTCCCAGCAACAAAACCATTTGTTGGCACAGGGGTAGACCTAGGGTTCAATGCTACAACAACGCACCAACAAAACCCTAACTACTGGCCCTTTCAGAAACACCTGCGAAGCAGATGAAGTCTCACCCGAGGTAGAGGAAGGGGTGGTTGTTGAACTCCAGTGTAAGAATGATAGGCTATCCAATTCTTTCCTAAGCAGCGAACCACTTCGTTTCCTTTCCATCTATGACTCGAACCTCGGACGATTGGTAGACAACTGTCACGGTAATTTCCTGATTGAGCCAAGATTTGGCACTGGTGAAAGCTCTCGGTGTTGCCAATTCAAAACATGGAACCATACCATATTACCTATGCACAGTGCGTGTTCAAAATATGAAGTGTTGATTTGATGTCGTCGGGTGAGTGGTACTTCTCCTCTATCTGTGATGATGAATGTGAATTCGTCATCTCCAATGCTATCATTGCTGGAGCATGCAATCATGAGCACGATCCGCCATAATATCTGATTAAAACATGCACAATGATATCATCATCATCACTTGCTTTGACTAGCGCCTCGTAATGATTATGTGACGTGTGTCGAGCATGTCTCTTTTTGATTTCTGGAATCATGGAAGAAAAACCCGTGTTTAGCGCTTTCACCAGCTAGCCTGTTTGCGGAAGAGTACACCTTAACCGTTGAAACCTGTTTCTTTCACCAACTAACATCAAACTTGCAACATGTGTTAGCTGGTGAAAAGCTCTTTCACAATTTTTTTAAAAAACAACCTTTGAGGATCAACTTATTCTTAGGGCATGAATTTAAAAACCTAAGTTCTAACACTAGAAGAATCTAAAAACAAATATAGAATCTTATAGATGACCATGCTATCACCTACAAAATGAAACCAAGTGACTGATTCATTTTGGGAGCTAACATTTGGCTCCAACTGGGATGGAGACCTCCCTGCGAGGTTTCCAAGAACCTAGTAGTTCTAGTAGCCTTTAGCATTGGGCATGGAGTCATCTGGCCTGTGAAACTACTCCTCTGCAAACCTGTAGCTTGCCAGTAGTTTTACCATTGAGCTATGGAGCCAACTGTCTTACCTATTTCTGAAATATTTCAAAACTTTTACAATTTATTTCTGTGCATCTTCAAAAACCTGCCTTCAACATATGAACTGACTGATACACTCACTGCAAAAATGGAAGAAAACAAATGCTCGAGAGAGAGCTTATTTCCTATCCTACTCTACCCTAACCAGTTTCTCAAAATGGTTAAGTAAAGGCAAATTTCCATAGCAGCCATCCAATTAATTTTAATACTGAAATGATTTCATCATCCTTACTGATCAATATTTGATGCTTGAAATGCAATAGTAGTGACAAAAAATTATTTACAACACCAAAATCCTCTGGAAAAATTGACAAATTTAAAAAATCTGAAAACTCCATCTTCCCTTAAACATATGATTCTATGAAGGCTGTCACTGGGTCTTTTAGACACATCTCTGAAATATGCTGAACTTCGGGAAGGAATTGTATATTTATAGTAGTTTCATGTCCAACCATGACTGTTCCTTTTCTAAAGATTTATGATTTTCTAATTCTTTTATGCTTTCCTTGTGATCATTAAACACTATGGCTTCTTCTTCAGAACAGTGCTCAGGGGATGATGATAAAGCATGGTTTGAATAACAAAACGTATGATCATTTACAAACATGTAATTGTCTATGTAGTCATTTGTTTCCATGGGTACAACAGGTTTTGAAAGCTGATCATAATTCTTACTCAAGTACCTGTCTCTGGAATGCTCTACCAATGTTGAGGAATCTGATTCACAATCTAAGATGATTCTAGTTGCTTGTTGTTGTTCTAAAACTGCCCCATAGTCATTATCTTCTTGCTCGAAATTTGCGCTTAACTGACATTTTGTTGGTCCAAGTAGAAAATAGTTTTCAACCTCAACTTGTTATCGGGTTCTCCTTGAAGCACAAATGCTCTCTTCCACCTCTAAAGAATCTTTGAACAAAACACTTAATGATGAAGATTTTATTTCTAATAGAAGAAGGGAAAATTCTGAATGGACACCCATGACATAATATATCATGGCAGTTGTTTCTGAAGGTCGGATCTCTAAAGGCATGTCATGAAAGCTGTTGCAAAATCTCTGATTGAAAACAAGTAAAGATTCACAATGTTCTCTCTTCAAGGTATAAAAATCAGCAAGGTATAGATCCGGTGATTTGTGATCACCCCAATACTTAATGAATACATTGGAGAACTCGATCCAAGAACCAATAGAATCAATTCTCAAACTTTTAAACCAAACAACAACGTCTCTGATTAAAGTTTTAGCAAAATATCTCATGAAGACATCTTCATGAACAATCTGAAAACGATCGATAAAATCCAAAAAGGATCCCAAGTGCCTCTTAGTCAAAGCTTGGTTCTCACCAGAAAACCAAGGGATATATTCATAACAGTTATCAGGATAAGGATGAAGAAGAGAAGGCATCTTTAAAGGATTGAACATCTTCGTTCTGATTTTAATTTGAAAAGCAGTGGGCTTAGCAAGTTGATGATCAGGTTCATCAGTAATGCCAAAAGGTATTGAGCTCTCAATAGGTTTGGAATCAATTCCAATCTTCACAAAGTCGGAAGGGTGATCAGATTCAAGAAGAATGGGAATGCTAGACTCATCTTTAGGAACAGGCTGTGATGAGGATATTGAATCAACATCTACAATATAAGGTTGTAGGATTTATTCTTCTAAAGAAGGGTATATATAATAAGGATGATGATTTTCTGAATATACAAAATAGAAAATGATCCTCTTTATCCGCAAAAGAAATAACATGAAAGAACTGATAAAGAAAAACAATAGTTCATGAAGAAAACTGATGATCTGGTACCTAGATTTCAAATTCAGCTCCTTCATCTTTTGATAATCTTTGCTGGATCAACAACAAGTGTTGTTGGTGGCTTTTCTGAATTTGTTCTGGTATGATCTCTTTTCGGAGCCACTTCGTTCCAATGGAGTCACCAAATAGATGATTACAACCAAGTATATGTCCAAACTTTGTCTATCATCAAAGCTGGATCTATGTCATCTCCCAAGGAAGCTGAGCTTCAATCTCCTCTCCCCGGCAATGACGCCAATTTGTTATCACTCCAAGAAACTCTTTCGGGTTGTAGGCCAAAGATGCTTGGTAACTCAAGAATATGGTAAATTTGGTATGCTTGGATCAATGGGATAACTCAATGGCTAATGAGAAGAACAACTTATCATGCATTTGAATAAGACAGTGCTTTTAGAAATCAATCATCAGATAAAGTAATTGGAATAGGGTATGAAGAACACTAATCTAGATAAGCAAGTACATTAACATGCAGGGTCATACAAGATAGTAAGAGATCCTTTAATTCAAATTCATGAGCTAAATAAGAAGATAACAGTTCTTAAAAGTTGAGCTAAACTGAATCAAAGTACAGAGTAATGCAATAGATGAACAAATCTGACATTGGTAGCAAAAGAAGACTGTGATTCATATCAAGATAAGAGTCTAAGTACATGAGCCAAAATGTATCCAGGATTGAACCAGGATTACTTAGAAAATATAGGCATTTATATCCTTTTACAATCAGTTTTTAGATCCTAAAAACTTGGATCTGTATGTCTAAATATAGAAAATAAAACTAACAAAATACAACTTGATAATCAAAGACTAGTTCCTAAGACTCGAACTATTTTTTGTTGATCTTTGACATATGTTCTTCATTACTTTTAGGACTCTATTGTGTCGTGGGGGGTAAAGACACCTGTCTTCTGTAGCTAGAATCTTTCAATAACCATAACCAAAAATTTAGTTGACCAATTTAACATTTGGTCCCAAAATCTCCACAAATATTTGATGCTGAGTGTTTCTTGATTTGGTGGTTAATCATTCGATGCTCCCATACCTTTTCAAATATTCCAAAATCTCTTTTCTCCAACTTAACTTTCCAAAAATTTCTTTCTGTAGTTTCACCAGCTAATTCACCTTACAATCTGCTAGTTAGCTAGTGAAAGTTTTGCTTTTCACCAGCAAACTTTTTATAATTTTTTCCCTTTGCATTGGTGAAAGCTCTGTCTTTGGCCAAAAAGAAACCTTTCATATCCAAAACTGTTGTTTTACCAAAAAACTCACTTTTCCTTTGATTTATCTCCCTGCATATTCACAACAACCTGGGCCAGTACCTGTAGATCTGGATGTGTATTAACCTTCTCCTTTAATTTCTTGATTTTCCTTTTGAGGCGTTTTGCTAACCACCACAAACTGTTATAATCCTTGGTGATTTTCTTCTTTCTCTTTTTGTCTTTGACACTCTCACGAGCCAACTTCTCAAAAGTTGCATTTGTCTTTGCAAAATTTTCTGATAAGGCTTTGTATCTTGCCTTGATCATTCTTTCCAAAACCTCCTGTTGTTTTATCACCTCTTTCAGTTCTTTAATTTTTTGTGATTTCTTTGACTTCTTACTCTTTGAGGTTTCACATTCATCTATGGGAGTAAAAGTTTCACAGTCCTGTGCAATTTCCATGGAGTGCTCTGGAATTTTAATGACTGGACTTTCATCTTCTTGTTCTGGCTCTGTTTCTGAGTCTGTGTATGGAAAATTGAGAATATTTGTCTTTTTCACTGTAGACTGCTCTGAGTTGGTTTCAAAATCTAATTTTTTCTTGGCTCTCTCATACTTTATGCTAGAAATTTTGTCCTCTGGTGGTCCTAGAAGATCTCTCCTCCTCCTTGAGCTGCTCTGAGGATTTAACTACTTTTTTCCAGTTTTCTTCTGCTCATTCATAGGTTGGGTTTGGGTCTCAAAACCTTCCCAGAAAAAAAAATGTTGCCAAGTCCTTCCTCTTTGTCTCAGTTCCTCTAGAATTATCAATTTAATCAAGCCAACATGACAAAGGTCATTTTTTATGCTTAGAGATTTGGCTCTGATCTTCTTACACACTTTGGTTAGGATTTTGTGAAGGAAGAAAGGAAAATTCAGGAGGGTCTTCCCTGTGAAATGATCTAGAAGTTTGAAATGATATAACATTAGTTTGTCATACCTTCCTTCTGAGGTGAAACAGAGATGAATGCCTTTAAACAGGTCCTACCATTCCTCTTCCAGGTGAGAAACTGGCATGCTTTTCTTCCAGGTGATGTCTCTGAATTTTTCCTTGAGGTATACCCTGAAATTCAAATTCTTGGTTCCTATTGTCTTAAACCAGTTTTGGCCTGTTCTGGGTAAGCCTGTTGCAGTGGCAATGGAAGCTTCATCGACTATCATCTCTAAAGAACCCACACTGGCTCTCTTTCCATCATATGATTTATCAAACACTTCAATTGTCGTTTGGTGGCAACCACTTTGTAACCTTTCCACGTAATTCATGTGTCCTGCGTTTGAGAAATGCTTTTGCACACCTGGCTGCGACTGTAAGAATGACAGGCTATCCAATTCTTTATTTAGAAGCGAACCACTTCGTTTCCTTTCCATCTCTGACTCGAACCTTGGACATTTGGTAGACAACTGTCACGGTAATTTCCTGATTGAGCCAAGATTTGGCACTGGTGAAAATCTCTTTCACGAATTTTTAAAAAAACAACCTTTGAGGATCAACTTATTCTTAGGGCATGAATTTAAAAACCTAAGTTTTGGCACTGGAAGAATCTAAAAAAAAATATAGAATCTTATAGATGACCATGCTATCACCTACAAAATGAAACCAAGTGACTGATTCATTTTGGGAGCTAACACCTACATCATCCAGACGTTTGAAGAAGACCACTGGTGAGCACATGCCCCAAAGCTTTATACCTACAACTTGTCCTTAACAACCAAGATACACAAGCATGTGGTGATGATATATAATGTTAGCATATAAATTAGCATAATGCATTAACATACATAAAAAATACGCCCATGGAAAGTAATTCAAATATTTGCGAGATATCAATTGGACGAGAAAATAATATTTCTATTAATGTAATCAACAGAAGTACACAGGTGACAAACTTTTATAAAGGCACATATCAGAATCGAGAAACTAAGTCCCTCTAGCTAGGCCTCCACCACTTCAATCCTTCACAAAGGAAATCTCACAAGTAGGAGTCAATGAAGTTCTCCATCACAAGGTAGGAAGATCTTGGGGAATGAACACAAGAAGTTCATGCTTTCAAGGAAAAAGCGATGTAGACTCAATATGAAGTGAAATTTCTCAAGAGTATCTTTGCTCTCAATGTTGAATTGTCTTCAAGGCTTGGATATGGCTCAATTTACAACGTCCAAATGGAATTGAAGGTTCGAATCAGAGCATTTACAGTATATGGAAGGTCAAATATCAGGGATCACTTGACATGGCATGGAAACCAGACATATTTTTTAATTTTTGAGCACCAAACTTGACGTACGCGGGCTGTAGTGGAGAAACCTATGTATACATGAGTTGTCTAACTGGTAGGTCATGTATATGTACAAAAATATGTATTTATAGCTATGGAGTGAACAAAAAGGGAAATTTAAGTCTACATAGGGAAATTGAAGGCCATCCAAGAAAGATGCATGGAGTGAGGTAAATTTTTCTATAACAATCAGGCAGGTGTTAGAGACTTTTAAAAAACATCAATTGTTGACAAAACTCAAGAAATGTGAGTTTTCGCAATAGTCACTGATGTATTTAGGGTATCTGCTCAGTGGAGGGTAACTCAAGATGGATCCCACAAAGATGGAATCCATCATTAAATGGAATTTTCCTACCAATGTCACTGAAGTAGGAGATTTGTTGGGGTATCACAATACCTATGAAAGTTCATAGCATCATTTTCAGTGGTAGTTGCGTCACCCCATGCCATAAAAGCAAGTGGTTAGGGTTTCCAGTGGGGAACAAGTCAATTTAAATATTTCGACAAGATAAAATGAAATATCAATTAAGCACCAGTTCTCACATTGCCTAACTTGCATAATCATTTCGAAGTGGAGACAGATGCAAGTGGGTATGCTATGGGACCAATTTTGATGCAAGGAGGTAGGTCAATATGCTATCATTCTGAGATGTTTCATGGGGTAGTCCTAAAATACCCTACATATGATAAGAAACTATATGCCTTGGTTCAATTTGTTAATAAGTGGAAGCAATATCCGATGGAAAAGGAACCATTATTCACAATGATCACCAACCATTATAGTATTTGCAGGCCCATAGTAAGCTTCAACAAACTAGACATTACAAGTGGATGGGGGTTTTGCAATAATTTCATCTAGTCATCAAGTATAAGAATGGAAACACTAATAAATTTGTAGGCATTCTTTCAAGGCCACCCACATCGAAGATTTCATCTTTGGGAACTCTTATGCACATGGAGCTTTTTACCCATGATGCATACAAAGAGGCATACACATAAGATTAGGACTTTAGAGAGGTGTTTCAGTTGCTATATGACCAAATTCATGTAAAAAAGGTGATTGTAAGGATGAATATCATATCCAGAATGAGTTACTCTATAGGTTAGACAATTTTTATGTTCATAAAGATGAAATATTGCAACTTATCGGAGAGGCTCGCACCTCCAAAGTTGTAGGACATTTTGGAGTTGGAAAGATAGTTTCTAACTTAAAAAGGTATGTGTATCGACCCATAATGTTAGAAGGTATAGCTCAATATATTAGAGGATGAATGCTTTGTTGTGCCAACAAGCCCACTAATAGGAATTTGTTAGGGACCTAACCTCCCTAACCCCTTACGTAGGTAGAATAATATGTTTTCTATGTAATAAAGGATGACATTAATAAATAAGGCATATATAATAATTTGAACAAGCAAAATGTAAGAAGACTTTATAAAAGATTTGTCTTCTACAAAAATATTCCTCTAGAATGTTTTTTAGAAGATAGAATCAGTATAAATAGAAGTAGAAGGCATGTGAAAGTCTTGTCTTGAGAATTATTGTAATAGAGCTCTGCTGGAGGTTTCCCCCTTGAAGAGGCAAGTCAACTTGGATTTCTATCAATAAGGGTATCATTTTTGGTGTTGTGGTTCTCTATATTTTGTTATTTCGTTGGTATATGCAATATTTATGCTTTATGATTATTATAATACATTTGGTACCTAAAATGTGGTATCAGAGCACTTTCCTTGATAGAAATTGTGGGAATTGTTTTTCCAAGGTAGAGACATGTACTACCGGTGTTTTTAAAGGACAAAGATTTGGCATTCAATGGGTAAAATTGTGGTTGGGGAAGAGTACACGTAGGATTACAAACAATTTCATGGGGTTGCTTGAAACAAATGTTTCACCTTTATTGAAACCTTTGTAACCCTTGTTGGTACCCCTTCAAGTAGTATCATAGCATGCATAATTTGTACATGAACATCACTTCCACGTACCGTCAGGTATACCAAGATTCCCCTAGGTCTCTTGAAACCAAATATAGATTAGTCGATCGACCACCTAACTTCTATAGTGAAATCAAGAAAAAAACTCAGGAATATACTCTCTAGTACCTAGGTAATCGGGTAGTACGACTAAGGGTACAGTCGAGGGTCCTTAGTTGGTGCCCTGATATATTTGACCGAGTACTATTGTTGGTCCCTACACGTATATCAGAGAGATATAGTAGAGGGAAAACCCTTGTCTATAGGAGCCCTGAAAGCCATAACCCTTGGGAAAGGAACAAAAAAGGAACATAAGAGATATATATTCCGCACAACCCTGCCTCCTGCATTTTGGTTATGAAATTCCTACACAATTTTTTCTATTAACAATTTGGGAAATTCATCACTGCATTATTCTTCAAGCCAGATTATAACACTATAGGAGTAACAAAAAAAAATATAGTGGTCCCACTGACTCCCTTATTCAGGAACTATCCTATTGGATTTGTCTCTTCACCCTGATCGTCGTGGTACTTATCATTTTTAATCTTTTTTTCTTGTGGACCCAACCCCCTTATTTGGGACCTATCCCATTGGATTCCCCTTTTCATCATGATTTTCATGGTACCTATCACCTGTAAGACTTTGTTTATGTGGTCCCACCCACCCTTCCCAACATCCTTATTTTTCACCTATCCCATTAGATTCCTCTCTTTGTCTCGTCCATCGTGATACCCCCGACTTACAACCCTTTTTACTATGTAGACCCACTTACCCATTTTTGCCTCTACCCAAATGGTTGTCACCTGCAACCAACAACTCGATGCCTTTATTTTCAGAAACATCCAAAACAAGGAGGACATCAAGATCATCAATTCCAACATTATCAAGATCAATTCCTCCATTGAGACCCTCAAGGACCAATGTGCCACCATCAAAGACATCAAAGACACACTCAACCAATTTATGAGCCTCTCCCTAAACCCTACCTCTTATGAAAAACCTTTCTATCATGAAGACACTAACTCTTCCCATTTCCAAGTCCCTCATTACAATCCCCTTCATCGCAACCTACGCCTTCCCAGAATTGAGGTGAACAAATTTGATGGCTTGGATCCCACGACTTGGGTCATTCAATTGGAACATTATTTATCCTTGCATGACATTACTAATGAGTTGATAAAAATTTGTTATGGTATCCTCTATTTGAATCTAGAATGATGGAAATGGTGGAAAAGGCATAGAAATGCACGCCAAGGGTATGTTTCTTGCACACATTTTTTTGTAGAGATTTATGAACTATTTGACATTGATATCCACCATTTAGGTCGTTTGACCAAGTTGAAATAGTCTGACATAGTGGAAGACTTTATTGTCATCTTTTAGCAATTAGATTTCAGAATGGAGGTCATGTCAGATGCCTTCTTCCAAGAATGCTTTGTCAATTGCCTAAAGGATGAAATTTGTTCCCACATCTTAATGGCTCACCCCTAGACTTGGTTGGAAGCTAGTAAACAAGTCAAGGAAGAAAAAAATATTATCTCTTCCCAAACCAGAAAACCCTCCTTTCTTCCTTACCCTCAACCCACCAATCTCACCCCTCCTTCCACTCCCCTCAAGATCCAGAAACTAACCCAGGAAGAAATGGTTGAAGGCTAACTCAAGGGTATTTGTTATAATTGTGATGACATAAAAATAAGTGTAAGGAAAAAGTGTAAGGAATAAAATATTTTTATGGACATGTCTGAGGATGTTTATGAACATGAGGCAGATGTTTCCCCTATGGATGCGCTACCCCAACTAGTTGATCTTAATTCTCCCTCAAATTTGCTAGAATTTGAACCAATGATTTCACTAAATGCCCTCATTAGCTTCTCTGGTCCCCAAACCCTCAATTTAATTGGTTACATTAAGAATTTAAAAGTCATCATCCTTGTTTATAGTGACAACACCCATAATTATTCATCACCTCATTTCCCAAGAAATCAATTACTATATATGTGTAGTCAATAATTTCCAAATAACGATTTCCAATGGTGGTTCCATGAAATGTGGGGGATGTTGTGAAAATGTGTGCCTCCAAATTGATCAGAACCACCTAAAATATCATGTTTTCTATTGACATGGGAAGTTGTGATACTCTAATCAATGTGGAATAGGTATGCACTCTTCTCCCCATTATCATGGATGTTCAGTAATTAACCATGCAATTCTAACATGAGGTACAACAGTATAAGTTCCAAGGAATCACCGCAGGCTCCGTTGAGATCATTACTTCATACAGAATGGAAAATATCCTCAAAAAAGGTCATTCCATAATTATTTCCCAATTCCATTCCATTCAAGACGTTGAGACACCCTCTGTGCATCCCTACCTCCAATCAATACTCTCCTGACATCAAGATTGTCTTACCACTCCCTATGGACTTCCCCCTTCCTATGGCATCCATGATCATTCTATTCCTTTCATATTGGGAAGTCTTCCTCCCAATGTTCACCCTTATCATCATCCCTTTTCCCAGAATAATGAAATTGATAAAATTATTCAAGAATTTCTCAACGTGGGTGTTATCAATCCTAGTACTAGCCCCTATTCTTCTCATGTAGTCATGGTACTCAAGAAATAAGACACTTGGCGCATGTGTTTTGATTTTAGTTCCCTCAACAAACTCACAATCAAAGCCAAATTTCACATTCTTGTCATTAATGAACTATTGGATGAATTGAGCGGTGCTTATTACTTTACCAAACTTTATCTTTGTTATGGATAGCACTAGATATGTATTAAAGTGGAATACATTCCCAAGACTGCATTTAGAACTCATGAGGGTCACTATGAGTTCTTGGCCATGCCCTTTGGCCTGTATAATGCCCCTCCGATTTTCAAAGTCTCATGAATCATGTATTCTTTCCTTTCCTCTGTCATTTTGTTTTATTTTTCTTTGATGGCATTCTCATCTATAGTAAAACTTGGCAAGCCCGTCTTGCCTATGTGGATCAATTTCTATATCTACTCTCTCAACAAAATCTTTTCCTAAAACAATCTAAATGTGCCTTTGGAGCCTCAGAAATAGAGTACCTAGGTCGTATTGTCTTCAAGGATAGCGTATGGGTGGATCTTAAGAAAATTGAAGCTATGCAGGATTGGACTCACCCTAAAACTCTTAATATCTTGTGTGGTTTTATGGGTCTAACAATCTATTACCGCAAGTTTTTCCAGAATTATAGAAAACTTGTAGCACCTCTCACTACTCTCCTTAAAAAGAATTATTTCATTTGGATTCCAGTAGCGAATCAATCCATCCACACCTTGAAAGAGGCTATGTGAAAAAATATTGTCCTAGCACTACATGAATTCACCAAGACTTTTGCACTAGAATGTGATGCTTCAAGGAAATGAATTGGGGCAGTCCTCATGTAATATGGTTGACCTTATTAAACAATAAATCCACACCTTATTTTTTCCATAATACATATGCAAATTAAACCAAACACCTACACCTTTGTGGTTGAATGTGATACATGTCAATTCAATAAAGGAGAAATTGTCAAGGCTCCAGGCACACTCCAACTGCTCCCAATGACACCTACTATTTTGAAGAATATTTCTATGGACTTAATTGTTGGCTTGACTAAATCAAGAAATAAGACAATCATCATGGTGGTAGTAGATCGTCTATCCAAATATGCTCATTTCTATGCTCTTCAATACATGTTTAATGTATCAACAATGGCCCAAATATTTCTGGATAATATCTTCAAACTCCATGGAATTCCTCATTTTATTGTCTTCGACCATGATCCAAATTTCACTAGCAATTTTTAGAAAGAATTGCTCTTTCTCCAAGGAACCCAATTGCATATCAACACCGCCTATCATCCATATAATGATGGACAAATTGAAGTTTTCAACAAGTGTTTGGAAACATACTTGTGGTGTTTTTCATCCGACCGAAAAAATAATTGGGCTCAGTGGTTACCCCTCGCTAAATAGTGGTACAACACATCTTACCATACTGCCACTCACATGACCACCTTTGAAGCGGTCTATGAGAAAAATCCACCATCGGTTCTCTCATACATGTATGGTGTCTTCAAGGTTCAAGAAGTTGACAAACTCTTACAGTCTGCATGGCCATTCTTCATACCCTCAAAGAAAAATTGGTCATGACTCAGAATCACATGAAGTAACAAGAAGATCAGGGACATTCAAAATGAAAATTTGTTGAAGGGGGGCAATTGTTTCTTCATTTTCAACCTTATAAGCAAACTTCACTCAAAGTTGAACATTTCCAAAAAATCACCCCCAAATTTTATGGTCCTTTTAAAATTCTCAAGTGATTGGGGCATGTGGCCTACCATTTGGATCTTCTCAGTCCCTCTAATATACATCCTATCTTTCATGTCTCATGCTTAAAGAAGGTGATTGGAACTAAGTGCCATCCTTAAACTAGTCTCCTTGAGTTTGATGAAGAAGGATTTATTTGGTTGCAACCATAAGACATATTGGACTAGTGAGAGTGTCGCCTCTGTCAACGCTATTGGATCATGTTGTCATTGATGCCAATGGTTTGATTGATTGATGTCATTGATTGATGTCAAGTGATTGATTGATGTCAAATGATTGATTGATTTATGATTGATGTAATATAATATGTATTATCCTTGATGAGAATGCATAGATGAAGATGGATCAATGAGTTGTCATTGATACATGATGAAGATGGATCGATGTGGTTCCATTGGTATATGATGCATTGTTGGAAAAATGTATAGATGACCCATTATTGTCTTATCATGATTGATAAGGTGTACAAATGGATGAACTCCAAATTTGTCCCATTATGGTGAAATCCCTCACGGGAAGACGCTTTACGGATTGAGTTATCCTAGAAGAATGGTTGGAGGACCCATGCTTGTAGGAGGAATAACGAGATGAAGATCAAGGAAATTGTTGGTGAAACTATCCTAGATGGATAGTGCTTGTCATGCCATTT
>ML777349.1:926346-963121 GCA_009831015.1 Picea engelmannii
TGTGCTCACATCTAACTGGTTATAAATGACAACAATGGGTAATGAATAAATGTTGAATGCTAATTAATGAGTTTTTGTGCAAGAGGGAAGTTTTGGGAAAAAGAGCCCCACACTCATTCACCCCCCCCTCTAAGTGTGGTAGGAGTGTCCAAAAAACGCACCATCAAGGAAGTCTTAGTTAAGTGGAAGGATACACCACCAGAATATGCCACTTGGGAGCCGACTACCATTATGCACCAATTTCCCCATATCAAGGCTTAAGGACAAGGTTTTTTTTCAAGGGGGAGGGCATGTTATTAACCTAACCTCCCTAACCCCTCATGTAGGTATAATAATATGTTTTCTATGTAATAAAGGCAAACATTATTAAATAAGGCTTATATAATAATGTGAACAAGTCAAATGTAAGAAGACTTAATAGAAGCTTCTGCTTCTAGGAATATCTTCATCTATAATTTCCTTTAGAAGATATAATTAGTATAAATAGAAGTAGAAGGCATGGGAAATTCTTGTCTTGCAAATTATTGTAATAGAGATCTACTATGTTGGAGGATTCCCCCTCAAAGAGGCAAGTGAACTTGGATTTCTATCAATAAAGGTATCATTTTTAGTGTTGTGGTTCTCTATATTTTGTTGTTCTGTTGGTATTTGCTGCAATAATTTTTTTTTATGCTTATTATAATACATCTGGTACCTAAAAGAAGAAAGGTCTATACCATCCCTTACATGTACCCACTAGACCTTGGGAAATCATTTCCATGATTTTTTTTGGTGGTTTTCCAACAACCAAGAATGGACATGACTATTTGTTTGTAGTAGACTTTGACATGTTAAGTAAGATGTTTATTCTTATTCCTTGTAAAAGAAACATCAAAGGAAAAAAAGAAACAAGAATTTTTTTTTAACAAGTCTAGGTGCACTTTGGGATACCAAGGAACATGATCTCAGACATGGATACCATATTTATCAATGCCTTTTGGACTGCACTCTAGGAGAATATGGACATGAATTTGAATATATATACAATATTCCATCCACAGATAGATGGGAATACAAAAGTTGTAGTGTCCCCAAGGCCGAGCCCCGTTGCAAACCATGTTCTGAAAGAAATTGTAATTATGTTTTATAGGCTGGTGAGCCAAATTCTTATAAGCTGGAGGCTTATGTGTTTGTTAGGCCTGGGAGACTAAGTGTTGAAGGCCAGGAGCCTGCTGTTGTATATGTAATCATGTTGAACAATTAATAAAATATAAACACCGCCAGGTGCAGACCGACCACGATGAATGAGTGAAGGGGGACTGAGCATCCACAAAAGGGGCAAGGAATTAGGGGCTGGAAGGTGGGAAAGGGGCTAAGTGTCGAGCCTAGGGGCTAAGCCTAGGGGGCTTAAGCCTGAGAATAATATTTTAATATTATTCCAAAAGTTATGTGCATCATATGTTTTTATCCTAAGTCCTTTTGGAAGGACACGTGAATTCCCAAGTGGTGGGAGGAACGTGTGCTGGTGGAACGCATGCAGTTCCATGGGTGACAAGTGTCAACCCTGGTGCATGTGAATAAAACGGCCAGGGTGAGCCGTGAGAAGGGCCCCTCTCCTCCATTCTATCGGACGGTCTGAAGGTGAACGATCGGACCTCTGCAAAAGAATACCCTGGTGCATCCCTGAAGGCTGGAAAAGCCTGGGTTGACTTCTGAGGTAGCCGGTACCACCCCTGTCTGAACAGTTCGAACCTATGTTAACCCTGCGTGGATTGTCTGTCACGCATCCCCGACAACCAGAGCGTGAGTCTATTCTATGCTGGCGGATTGGGAAATAGAAGTGACCATCCATTGTTGAACCCGTTGGGAAGCCCGTGTTTGTTTTCCCCATGAGATTGTTGTGACCACACAGTGCTGGGGGGAAAAAGCCTGTGTATGTCTCTGCAAATCCGTGTACACCCTCTGTTCTGAGAGCCGAGAAGACTATGTTCATTTTCTGAAAAGCCCGTTTCATCCTCTCGTTCTGCACCAGAGAGTCTGTGTAACTCCCTGCGGAAATTGCTTCTCACGCAATTCCAAAAATCAACACCGTGAGACCTTGCCGCCATTGCTGAGCTTGTTTGAGAAGTTTGAGGTTGTATTCCTGGTTGACTATAGTGGTCATGCAGAGATGGATTGCGTGTGAATTATTGTCCAGTGCAAGTGGTAATTGAGCCTGTGTGTGATCTCTCTCTAGGTGAGGGAGGTGGATGTTGTTGGAAGAGGTTTCTTCTAGAGAGTGTCCAGTACCAGCTTCAGGCTCTGAGACTTCCTGATCCGGCCTGTTTCCGAGACCCAGAGAGGGAGGTTAGCACTGATGGACTGTGCTTGTGAAGGTGTATACTCCTGGGCGGAATAGGCATGTGGGGAATGAGAGTCTGGTAGTAGTGGGCGTAAGATGGCAGCCTGGGAAGAATCCTTCCAGATTATAAGTGTTGTTTTCCCTGTAACCTCAACCTAGCTAGGATTCCTTGCCTTGGGGTGGAGCTTAGTCCCAGCTCGGGGGTGATCCACTATTGAGATGATGAGCAGTGTGGTCTAAGACTGGGAGGTTCATGGAAGGCCTGCACTTGGTTGGTGGAATCTACCATTGATAAAGATAAGTATATGTTTATGTTTTACTCATAGATTGCATAACTCTATTACTTATGTTATCATGATTTCCGCTGTGTATATGATTTAGTATGACATGCTATGGTTTGTAAATTATAGCAGTGAATAATATATGTACTCTGAGCTTGAATGTGTTTATTTGTTTAAATGCATGAGATTAATTACGAATGAGAATGTGTTATTCCGCATAGTAGCACCTACCCGGTAGCCAAGATGTGCTACAGTTATTCTGGGTTATCTACCAAGTGGTGTTATAGTATCATTGGTATCAGAGCGATTAAACAAAGTAGCAGAAAAGCTGTGCTACAAATTGGTATCAGAGTGATTAAACAAAGCAGCAGAAAAGATGTGCTACAAATTGTTATCAGAGCGAAGGTTTCGACACTAAGCCTAGATGGGACAGTGGAGCGGTCATTGGACTGAGAATGCGAAGAGAAATTGGGTTTGGAAGGCCAATTTCGAACCCTGGTTTACTCCAAAATGTCAAGGAGTTACTTGACGAGTTTTTAAAGCTCATGAGGTATAGCGATGTTATGAAACCGCAGCCATTGTGGTATGAGTCCACAGGGAGAGAGGACTCCACACCGGTGGTGTGGAAGCTCTAGGGTCTATTTGGGAGGGAAGGCGAACCCTTGTGGGCCATCATATCTTGAGAAAATTACCCGACAGTCGTCGGATCCGTAGAGAGTTGCACGGAGTTTTAAAGCTTCATGAACAGGAGGGTGAAAGTCCCGAAAGGAGTTGGCTTATTGGGATATAGGTGTTTGGGATATCATAGTTCTCGAGGTCGAGAAGGTCAGGACATTTCAAGTTCTGAAATAGTGAGAGGGAGTCTGAGCCGTCCGTCTAAGGAAGGACGCGTGTCGCGTGATCGTCCAATTTAGAGATCCGGACACCCGGACTCACATAGGTGAGCATTTTTGACATTGCACCGGGCGAAGTCTCGAGATTTGATCAGAATCGTCCAACAGTTGAGACACATGGAAGAGATCGAGTGACTCATTGGTATACGGGCTACCGGGGTTTTGAGTTGACAAAGGAGTTTGTTATCAGGAAAGTTTTGGTAGAAAAGTCAAATCAGACTTCGGGGTTCGACGTTTAGTGAATCCTGAAGACAAGGCACCCGGAGCATTTGAAATCACGAAATCGTGAAATAGCGAGGAGAGGCAAGGACCGTCCATTCTTGGGGACACGTGGCCAAGATCGAGGCAGTCGGGAAAGTTTCGGAAGGAGAGTCATCCATCGGGAAATCGGGGTTCGGGGAATCGCGAATCCTGAGGACATATGTGTTTCGGCATTGGAAAGTCTGAAACCCCGATAGGAGGTATGACTATGGTCATATAAGGGGAGGTCATGTGAACCACGAGTCTAGCCCGGAGGGCTAATCGGAGTTAGAGCGCATCAGCATTTGGAAGCCAAAACCCCAAAAGGATCTACGCCATAGATCTGAGAAAGATCTGACCGTTGGATTTTTCTAGGAATGGACATGGACACATGGAGATGTACCATGTGCCAGTGGGTCAAGAAGAGAAGCGAGAGAGGTGGGACTCGATGACGTCGTAAAAAGCGACGTGGGCCCTCATTAACGTACCACGTACCACCATAGTTGTGGGTAACCACTGAGTCATGTGGGCCCGAAGGGTAGAGTAAGCCGGAATTTCAGAAGTCGGGGGTTGGAAAGGAAAGCAAGTTGAAATTCTTGTAGGCCGAAACCCGAAGTCCTGAAATTCTGAAGTGCAGAAAATGAAAGCTTAAAAAAAACACGAAAATTGCAGAACCGAACGAGAGCTCAGAAAACCCATTGGAATCGAAATGTCTTTTGTTTCTGTTGGTATTAGTTATAAATGTTGAAGATTGTTCCTGAAGGTTTAATGGCCTGATAAACTACGATTTTATTTTCACAGTGCGTGTGCAGAGTTCAACGGAGGTCAGGACTCCAGTTAACCAATGACTGAGTATGGAGTGGGGAAAGGTGCAGATTACCCCCGAAATAGAAGACGAACAGGAAGGAAAGGATGTTAACCTGGGAATCGAAGGATCGAACTCCAATGGGAATGGAAAAAAAAAGGATAATGAAGGACACATAATGAAAATCATTGAAGGGTTGCAAAGAGAGGCCAAGGCTCGCCGAGATGATAGCCAAAAGCTTATGAAAGTCAGGGATCGACAAGGTGAGTTAAACTTAAAAATTTTTAAGAGCCTAGAAAGAATAGAGAAGAAACTCGAGAAGGGAGGAGACTCAATTACGACGGAGAGTCACAGAACCCATGGGAGAAGAAGTAGGTCGAGGAGTGGTAGCCGACATCTTAGTTTCTCCCAAAGACATTCTGACAGGAAGACACATAATAGTCCAAGCCCATCCCCTACCAGAAAACACCGAAAATCTGGAAAGGATGAATTGAAAGGGGAGATGAACAAGATTAAGCCTCCAACATTCGATGGAGAACATAAGAAGGAAGAATATGTTGAGACCTGGTTGCTTGGCATGAAGAAATACTTCCAACTGCAGAATTATTCTGCCTAGGTAGAAGGAAGAATTGCAATGTACCAACTGAAAGGAAAAACATCCATGTGGTGGGATCAGTTTGTGCAGGTGCAGCACATCAGAGAGAAAGAGGTCACTTGGAAGGAATTTAAGAAGTATTTCGAGAAGAAATACCTGACTAAAAGAAACTATGACAGAAAGATGAAGGAGTTCTTCGAACACAAGTTGGGCAGTATGACCATTGATGAGTATGAACAAAGTTTCCTATAACTACTGAAGTATGTTCCATTCATCAAAGATGAGGCTGTCAAGATTCAGAGATATCTGAGTGGACTACCACCTTCCATTGGTGACAAGATTCAGTATGACGATCCTAAGAACATGGAAGAAACCATAAGAAGGGAAAAATGTCTATACAAACAAAAAAGAGAAAAGCCTACCTTTCAGAAGGTTTGGAATGATCAAAGGAAGTTTAAGAAGGAACAGAGGCAGAAAGGAAACAAGCCTTCCTTTTTCAGAAACAGTCTTCAGGGATAGCCATCATTTAGAGAGCCGAGAAGGACTGAAGAGGGAGCACAAAGACAGAGACTGACGCCCATTCAGTGTTGGGGCTGTCAAGGAAACCACAAGTACAAAGATTGTCCCCATAAAAATGGTAAGGGGAGAACTGTACATACTATTCAGCAAGATGAAACAGTGGAGGATATGGGCAACAGAATGCCGAGGATCTACGCAACCCTAGACAACAAGCAAGCAGAATTTCAATCACACATGATTGAAGTGGAAGGTACGATTAACAACTGACCACTTGTTATTTTAATTGATTCAGGGGATAGCCATATTTATGTAGATCCTAGAGTGGTGGAAAGTTTGCATCTAACGAGGAGAAAACATGAGAAGTCCTGGTTAATGCAGTTGGCCACAGGGACCAAGAGGAAGGTCACTGAATTGGTTAAGTCCTATTCAGTGGACATGAAAGGAATGAGCACTAAGGCTGAATTGAACATTTTGCCTTTAGGCTCATACGATTGTTTAATTGGGATGGATTGGTTGGACCAGCACCATGCCCTTTTGGATTGTCATAACAAGAGGTTCACATGCCTGAACGAAGAGGGAAATCAGGTAACAGTCCAAGGAATTCCCAGAGCCGTGGCTGTGAGGGAAATCTCAGCCATGCAACTGAAGAAATGCTACCGGAAAGGCTGTCAATTATTTGCAGCTCGGGTGGAAGAAGCATTCCAAGATGTAGTATCGAATCTGGAAGACCATGAAGTACTCAAGGAGTTCAAGTGTGTATTTCAGGAGGTACCTGGACTACCTCCGAGGAGGGACATCGATTTTTCTATAAATTTGATGCCTGGAACAACTCCAGTATCGAAAGCTCCTTATAGAATGAGTACGCCGGAGCTGAAAGAGTTGCAATTGCAGCTTGAAGAGCTACTAAAGAAAGGTTACATTCACCCCAGTGTGTCACTGTGGGGAGCCCCGGTCCTATTCGTGAAGAAGAAAGATGGGGAATTGAGGCTATGCATTGATTTTCGACAGTTGAATAAGGTCACTGTCAAGAACAAGTATCCTCTGCCAAGGATTGATGATCTTTTTGATCAGTTGAAGGATGCGAAAATATTTTCGAAAATAGATCTCCGATCAGGATATCACCAAGTGAGAATAAAGGATGAGGACATCAACAAGACCACCTTTAGAACAAGGTACAGTCATTATGAGTTCACGGTGGTGCCGTTTGGATTGTCCAACGCGCCTGTTGTTTTCATGTGTTTAATGAATGTAGTGTTCAGAAATTATTTGGAAAAGTTTGTCATAGTCTTCCTGGATGATATCTTGGTGTATTCCAAGACAGAGGAAGAACACGAGCAACACTTGAGAATGGTGTTGTAGGTTTTGAGAGAACACTAGCTGTATGCAAAACTGAGCAAGTGCTCTTTTTACCAAAGGCAGATCCATTACTTGGGACACATTATATCTAAAGAAGGGATCGTTGTGGATCCTGAGAAGGTACAGGCCATTCAAGAATGGCCAGCGCCAAGGAATGTGGCAGAAGTTAGATCTTTTATGGGTTTGGCAGGCTACTATAGGAGGTTTATAGCCGGATTCTCAAAGATATCTCATTCTATCACTTCCTTGCAAAATAAGGAGAATAAGTTCCAATGGACTAAAGAATGTGAGAGAAACTTCCAACGATTAAAGCATCTGCTAACTAGTGCTCCAATCCTAAAGATTGTAGATCCAAACAAGGATTACGTAGTGTGCACTGATGCATGTAAGGAGGGGCTGGGAGGAGTTCTCAGCCAAGATGGATTTGTAGTTTGTTATGAATCCCGAAAGTTGAAGGAACATGAGAAGAATTATGCCACTCACAATTTAGAGCTGGCAGCAGTCGTCCACGCCTTGAGGAAATGGAGACATTACCTCATGGGAAAGAGATTCGAGTTGAGAAAAAACCATAACAATCTGAAGTATTTATTTGATCAGCTGACCTTAAATGCCAGACAAATCAGATGGCTGGAGTTTCTGTGCGAATATGAATTTGATATCAAGCATATCAAAGGGAAAGAAAATAAGGTGGCTGATGCACTCAGCAGAAAAGTGCATGAATTACATGCTACAACCATTAGCATGTACTAGACTGAGATGAAAGATAGAATTTTGGAAGCTGCAAATGATGATTTGCAGTACAAAAATCTTGTAGCAAAGCTACAACAGCGTGAGAGACCACAGACCAAGGAAAGTTACACCTTGGGAACTAATGGTTTACTACTGTATAAAAACAAAGTATATGTACCCAATGTCCGAGAATTGAAGCTGGAAATTCTAAAGGAGATGCATAACGTGGCTTATGCTAGACATCCTTGATATCAGAAGACTGTGGCAGCAGTCAAAAGCCATTATTTTTGGCCGGGTTTGAAGAAAGAAATCGTTGAATACATCGCCATATGTATGGAGTGCCAGAAGGTTAAGGCGGAGCATAGGCACCCAACAGGGTTGCTGCAACCTTTACCTATTCCTGAATGGAAATGGGATGTGGTAACAATGGATTTTATCACAGGATTGCCCAGAACAAGCAAGCAGCATGATTCAATCATGGTGGTAGTGGACAAGCCTACTAAAGATGCCCATTTTATTCCACTGAAAACCACCCATAGAGCAGCAGATGTTGTTGATATTTTCTTAAAAGAAGTTGCATGCTTGCATGGAATTCCTAAGACAATTGTGTCTGATAGAGACCCGAAATTCACTTCGAATTTCTGGAAAGGACTGTTCAAAGGATTCAGAACGAATCTGAACTTTAGTACAACATATCATCCCGAGTCTGATGGACAAACAGACAGAGTGAACAGAGTAATAGAAGACATGCTGAGAATGTATGTGATGGATAAACCATCAAGGTGGGAAGACTACCTGCATTTGGTAGAATTCGCCTATAATAATGGGTATCATGCATCATTGAAGATGAGCCCATTCAAAGTGCTTTATGGAAGGAAATGCAACACTCCAGTGAGCTGGGATAATCTAGCTAACAGAGTAGTAGTTGGGCCTGAACTGCTCAAAGAGATGGAAGACCAAATGATAAGAATTAAACATAATCTAAAAGTTGCCCAGGACAGGCAGAAAAGTTACGCTGATAGTAACAAAACCCATAGAGAATTCAAAGTGGGTGATCATGTTTTCCTGAAAGTGAAAACTAATAGGAGTTCCCTAAAGCTGGGAAGTTACGCCAAGTTGGCAGCAAGATTTTGTGGGCCATTTGAGATCCTAGAAAGGATTGGGCTGGTTGCATACATGCTTGCATTACCTGCATCTATGACTGTACATAATGTGTTTCATGTTTCACTGCTTAAGAAATATGTACTTGATGCTAATCAGGTTATCGATTGGAATGTGATTCAGGTGGAATCAGAAGGTGGCCTGCAAGTGCATCCTGTGCGCATATTGGACAGGAAAAGAAAACAACTCCAGAATCGAGCTATAGAGCTTGTAAAGGTCCAGTGGACCTGGTACGGTCTTGAGGACGCGACATGGGAGCATGAAGAGGTTATGCGGGTAGAGTACCTGCATCTTTTTGAAAATTTTGAAAGGCTTGCAGAGACAGTGTAAGTTGCACTGAGGACAGTGCAAAAATAAGGGGAGGGGGGTTGTAGTGTCCCCAAGGCCGAGCCCCGTTGCAAACCATGTTCTGAAAGAAATTGTAATTATGTTTTATAGGATGGTGAGCCAAATTATTATAAGTTGGAGGCTTATGTGTTTGTTAGGTCTGGGAGCCTAAGTGTTGAAGGCCAGGAGCCTGCTGTTGTATATGTAATCATGCAGAACAATTAATAAAATATAAACACCGCCAGGTGCAGACCGACCACGATGAATGAGTGAAGGGGGACTGAACATCCACAGAAGGGGCAAGGAATTAGGGGCTGGAAGGTGGGAAAGGGGCTAAGTGTTGAGCCTAGGGGCTAATCCTAGGGGGATTAAGCCTGGGAATAATATTTTAATATTATTCCAAAAGTTATGTGCATCATATGTTTTTATCCTAAGTCCTTTTGGAAGGACACGTGAATTCCCAAGTGGTGGGAGGAACATGTGCTGGTGGAACGCATGCAGTTCCATGGGTGACAAGTGTCAACCCTGGTGCATGTGAAAGAAACGACCAAGGTGAGCCGTGAGAAGGGCCCCTCTCCTCCATTCTACCAGACGGTCTAAAGGTGAACGATTGGACCTCTGCAAAAGAATACCCTGGTGCATCCCTAAAGGCCAGAAAAGTCGGTACCACCCCTGTCTGAACAGTTCAAACCTATGTTAACCCTGCGTGGATTATCTGTCACGCATCCTCGAAAACTTGAGCGTGAGTCTATTCTATGCTGGCAGATTGGGAAATAGAAGTGACCAGCCATTGTTGAACCCGTTGGGAAGCCCGTGTCTGTTTTCCCCATGAGATTGTTGTGACCACGTAGTGTTGGGGGAAAAAAGCATGTGTATGTATCTGCAAATCTGTGTACACCCTTTGTTCTGAGAGCCGAGAAGACTGTGTTCGTTTGCTAAAAAGCCCGATTCATCCTCCCGTTCTGCACCAGAGAGTCTGTGTAAATCCCTGCGGAAATTGCTTCTCACGCAATTCCAAAAATCAACACCGTTAGACCTTTCCGCCATTGTTGAGCTTGTTTGAGAAGTTTGAGGTTGTATTCCCGGTTGACTATAGTGGTAATGCAGAGATGGATTGCGTGTGAATTGTTGTCCAGTGTAGGTGGTAATTGAGCATGTGTGTGATCTCTCTCCAGGTGAGGGAGGTGGATGTTGTTGGAAGAGGTTTCTTCCAGAGAGTGTCCAGCACCAGCTTCAGGCTCTGAGACTTCCTGATCCGGCCTATTGCCGAGACCCAGAGAGGGAGGTTAGCACCGATGGACTGTGCTTGTGAAGGTGTATACTCCCAGGCGGAGCAAGCATGTGGGGAATGAGAGCCTGGTAGTAGTGGGCGTAAGATGGCATCCTGGGAAGAATCCTTCCAGATTCTAAGTGTTGTTTTCCCTGTAACCTCAACCTAGCTAGGATTCCTTGCCTTGGGGTGGAGCTTAGTCCCAGCTCAGGGGTGATCCACTGCTGAGCTGATGAGCAGGCTGGTCTAAGTCTGGGAGGTTCGTGGAAGGCCTGCACTTGGTTGGTGGAATCTACCATTGATAAAGATAAGTATCTGTTTATGTTTTACTCATAGATTGCATAACTCTATTTCTTATGTTATCATGATTTCCGCTATGTATATGATTTAGTATGACATGCTATGGTTTGTAAATTATAGCAGTGAATAATATGTGTACTCTGAGCTTGAATGTGTTTATTTGTTTAAATGCATGCGATTAATTACGAATGAGAATGTGTTATTCTGCGTAGTAACACCTACCCGGTAGCCAAGATGCGCTACAGTTATTCTGGGTTATCTACCAAGTGGTGTTATAGTATCATTGGTATCAGAGTGATTAAACAAAGTAGCAGAAAAGTTGTGCTACAAATTGGTATCAGAGTGATTAAACAAAGCAGCATAAAAGTTGTGCTACAAAAGTAGTTAAATATACATTGGTACAACTTTTGAGGGGTTGCAATAAGAAGCATCCAATACCTAGGATGAATCTTTATCTAGAGTAATGCATCATCTTAGTTGTCCTACAACAATTTTTACTTTTTGTGAAATGGATATGAAACAACCACATTTACATGAACTGTTTCTTGGGGATGCACCTGATGATCCAAAAGAAGACAAAAAAATGGAAGCATCAGACTGTCATAAATAACCCATGCATCATTTCTCACTACGTGCTTCTCAAAAATACTATATTTCATGAGGAAATGTTTCAATGTTACTTTCATAATAATAAACACGTTTGTGTATTTATGAATGTAACATTGAGGATCTATGCAGATGCATGGATTCCTTTGGCAAGATGGATCCCCTGATATGGAAGAACTTAATTGGAATGATGTCAATTAAATTAGATTATCAAAAGAATACTTTGATAGTATCATACATTCATATAATTCTCATAATGGACATAATAGATGTATTTAGATCAATTGAGATACCGGTGATTATACATTCCATGGTTCAATGAAAAGTGTAAGGAGACAAGGGAAATGTATAGGAGAGACAAGAACACAGAGAATCTCACTATGTTGTTATATATTTAATTTCCACCATACATTTCCAGAAGGGACTGTTGAAATTTCCCTTAAGCCAACACTCGATAGTTAATTCCAAATAAATCACTCATTGAATAAAATCCTAGTTGATTTATAAACTAAACATTATAGCGGAAGCATAAATAAGGAAACCAAAATATCATGCAATGTACACAAATATATTATGCCCATCAACTAAGCTTATCATTCAAATAACATCAAATCTTACAAGGGATCTCTTATGGGGAAAATGGTCCAAATAGAAAAGAGACAAAGTGCATCAATAACTAACTGGCTGATGTGCTCCCAAAACTGCTGTATGATTCTATATGAAAACATCGAGACTTTTATCCTGATACCTGCATTGTTTTATGCTATCTACAAGACTCTTACATTGAAACCTATCTTGTTTTGTGAGACCTGTACCATAATACTTGCACTGTCTGCAATGGTCGATCCTCTTGTTGCACACTTTCTCTCTCTCTTCCTTTGGCCTAAATCTCCATATGGAATTCATTCTCCACCTATCCAATATCTCCTTGAATCACAGTCCTTCGGAATCTAACTCTCTCTGCATCAACACTTGATGAAATTCCTTCTTCAGCCAATCAATGAGATCTCACTCACTCATATCATGTGTAAGAAAAAATACTTATTTGCTTGTACACTCTCGAATGACTCCACACTAGCATCCTTATTTTCTATCTCTGTGTAAAAAGTATTTTCTCCTTTACCCTACTCTTGCTTTTATAAGATTGAGTTATGACCTAACCCTAATCTCCAAAGTGATTGCCGGTTGAGATTACTTCTCACCTCACTTGAGATCTGTTACCCCCTCATGCCTAGGGGTGTGTTGGCCCTTGGTTATGTATTAAGGAAGACAATGAAGATTAAGGAATAAGAAAGACAAATTATGAAGTGCGTGGAAGGTACACAAACCGAGGAAAGGTCGAAGTTATTAAAGAAGCATAAAAGAAGGAGTAAAGTAAAGGAAAATAGAATCGTTAAAGGAGAAGATCAAGAAAGACATAGAAACAAGGAAGATGAATCGTGGACAGGTCAACAAGTGGAATAATACACTAATAGGTGCTTTGGAGCACCTCGTGGAGGAGAAGGAAGGACAGGTTGGCAAAGCCCTTAAAATGTGGGTCACGTGGACCTAGGGTTTTGGTACCTAGGATTGTCTAAGAGTTATGAAATGTATAAAAGAGGTATATAAGAGTTGAGAGGGGTTCGTCATTGGTTCTTAGTGAGGTTATGATTGTTGTTGTCATTGAGAGAAGTGTCATGTTGTAAGAGCATTTTGTATTCTGAATCTTCAGCTGGGTGTGAAGATCAAACCTGCAGTTGGGTGCATAGGGAAGGGAGAGAAAAAAGAGAGAGAGAAGGATTTGCAACTAAGTGCACAGATAGAACTGTATTTTTTCATCTAATATATCAAGAAACGTAGTTATGTGGATGTAGCCTTAGGGAGAGGGTGAACCACGTAAATCTTGTTGTTCTCTGTGGTTGATGCTTTGTTATTTTCTATCTGTTATACTATTATTGCATTGTTGTTTCCATATTAAAGACAAGAGATATAAGTTAACTTCGCGAAGCTAAGTGTAAGACTGTTGAAGACTCTATATGTTACATTGCATTGTTTTTCTGGAACCATTTTTCATTTCCCCTTGTTGTAGACACCTGTGTCCTGCAACCCCCTATTTCTACTTTGGGTGAGACTTCATTTTATTCGCAGGTGTTGTCGAAAGGGCCAATAGTTAGGGTTTGTTGGTGCGTTGTTAGAGTTGAACCCTAGGTCTGCCCCGTGTGCCAACAAATGATTTTGTTGCAAGGACCCGAATCTTCTTGAGGGAATGTAAAGGTGGTTTCCATCAAAGACAAAGATTCAGAGGTGGATAGAAGAACAAGAAAGGGACTTCGCCGAAGCTCAGAACAAGAACCCTATCATTAGTATAGAATATTGGTTGGGAAGGCACATGTTTACTAATGTGCATGAGATTTTCTTTGGAGGAGTTCATAAGGAGTTATATGAGTGGCTAAAAAAAATAATAGACACTCAGTTTGAGATCAGATCTAGACCACCTGTGGTTTGGACAATGACACTGATCAGGAAAGTCAAGAGAGTCGATAATGTTGTGTCTAGAGCAGTGGATCTCTGGTTTGATAGCACTATTGGACGGTATATTACTGAGTTTTCTACTGACAGAGTGGAATCATATAGCCAAGAAGAGAGGTATTTATTTAGGGGACCTAGAGGGAAGTTTCTACGCTTTTTGAAGTTGAATATTAAGATGTTATTGGATGAGAAGAATATATTGAAGATACAGTAATCGGTTGGATTTTTAAAGCTAATGTTCAAGAATTCAGACAGTGACAACGACGCAGAGAATGGACACACGCGAAGTGGGAGATCCTTTAGGAAGGTTCCTCTTATGAACATGTTTAAACAGAGTTACACACCATTGGCACAAGAAGAATATTTCTACAATGGGGAAGAAGAAGGGAGATCAGATGAGGATTATTCAGAGTTCACAAGGGAAGAGGAAGTAGAGACTGAAGATATTCATCAAGAAGAACCAGAAACTTCAGGGACTACGCCTACTGTCGAAGTAAGTATTATTACTCCTCCTGGTTTTTTAACAGCAATGAGTAATCAGAGTAGTCAAAGTAATCAGAGCACTCAGAGCACTGTTACAAGCAGTTTAGTACATACTCAGTCAAGAAACCAAGGATTATCTATGGCAGATGAAATGAGGCTACCTATTTTTAGAGGAGATGGATCTCAGGATCCTGACGAACACTGGTTCTTATGCGAAGTTGTATGGAGCATTAAGCAAGTCACCGACGAAGTTGTTAAGAGAGATCAGTTTAGTACTACCTTGAGGGACCATGCCCTGAGCTAGTATATGAAATTTTCTTCAGTATATGTACAACCTAAGCCATTGAATGTCATTAAGATTGTGTTGAGTGCAGAGTTCAAGATGCCTAAGTTGAAGTCACAGTGCATTACAGAGTTAAAGGAGATCAAACAGAAGGTAACTGAACCTATTTGGGAATTTTATCAGAGGTTTAAGACCTTGATAGGCCATTTAATTTTTCAAATTCCAGATGAACAACACAAGGAATGGTTCATCACCACCCTCCTGCCAAACATCAGAGTTCCTCTAATGCAATAGAAGGTTTCTTCGCAGGCTGAAGCATTAGATATTTCTATGAAACTAGAAGCAACCCTTGTAGGAGAATCTAGCCCATGTATGAGTCAAATTTTGAATCAATTAACTATTTTATATTTAAAAGTTGAAGACATGAAGAAAGATAAAGGGAAAGAGAAAAGAGAAGATATCTAGTGTATCAAATGTAAATTAGAGGGCCATGACAAAGAGAAGTGTCCCTTGTTTAATGAATACTTGGCCTCTAGAGCCCCTAACCCCTTGAAGCATACTACAATACCATGGTGCGAGGTATGTAGAACTGGACATCGCCCTGGTGAATGTTATTATATGCAGAAATATGTCCAGACACCTACCAATATTTATTGTACATTCTGCAAATATGTGGGGCATGAAGAGAAGGATTGTAGGGCTTATGAAATCATGCATGAAAGGTCAAGGGATGCATATAGAATTCAATGAAAATTACAGTCATAAGGAAATAATGCACAGTTAAACTCTCGAGGAAGAGGAAACTTCAACCCTCATGGTGGATTCAGAGGAAGAGGACGAGGTGGAGGTATGGGTCGAGGTCAAGGTCATATTATTTTCTATAACTACACACAACAAGGATATTTGGCAAGGGATTGTAAAAAACATTGTACCACTTGCAACTATTGTAATTCATTTAACCATGTCATTGAAGACTATCTAGTATTGTTAGCTAAACTTCAGGAAAGACGAGGCAGAAACCAGAAAATTCAACTAATATCATAACCTCGCAGTGAGGATCCCATAGTCAATGTTATTACTAGAGGAGGCGTTGATACAGGAGGACATAGGGTGACTCCAAGAAATACTACAAATGGATCAGGGATCAAAAGAGTTGTAGAGAAGGCATAGTTGTTTGATCCAAGGAGAGAAAAACATACTTTTAAAGAAGCAAGGAAAGAATTTGTAGGAGAGAAAGCTTCTTCATATAGGGCACACCCAGAAGTATGGGAATGTGAAATGCCTCCAACATTTGATCACTCTACCCTAGCTAGACAAGGAAAAGAGGTAAGAAAGATTATGAACTTCTTGTATACTTGTATTAATTTGATTAAAGATGAAAAACTTGTGCAGGAACTACAACACCTGGTAAGACAATATGAAATTGGAAGAATAGATCCTTTGTTGAGTAGAGCTATGAATCACGTATCTAGAAAAAGGAGTACAAGCAAGGAACTGCACCTTAGTGTTCGGATTGGAGACTATGACGTGGACTATGTGGTCCTCAACCTGGGATCATAAGTAAATGTTATGACGAGGCAGACTTGGGCACTGATGGGAAAAACTAGATTGATTTACTCTCCTGTCAGGCTCAGAATTGCTAATCAGCAGGTGGTGATCCCCTTTGGAAGAATATATCATGTCCCTATGGACATCGACGGAGTGAGGACATTTGCATATTTCGAGGTGATCGAGATTGTTGATGATAATTGTCCTTATCCTGTGCTATTAGGAATTGATTGGGATTTCAACAATTTGATTTGACATAAAAAAGAGAAGAATGGCATTCAAGGGTAATGGCCTTAAGGTCATTACACCTCTTGATCATAATGAAGGTCACAGATACACAAAAACTATAAGGGAAGAAGATCGCGCCTACGAACTAGAAAACATCTACAAACTGACAGTAGGACAACATGACTATATTAACCCTACAATGGATGGAAATCTAAGTTGGCAAAGTGAGAGCGCATGATTTTCAGATTCAGAAGATGTGCAAGATTGACCAAGCCAGTCCGCTGGATTGGCACAAAAGTAAGTAATCTTCCCACATTTGATGGCTTGAATCATTTAGAGACATTTCTAGTTGAATTTTAGAGGATTGTACTAGTACAACAGATATTGTTGGCACTAGATGAATCCTTGAAAGCAACACCAACTAGATGGTGGGGAACACATAAGAAGAACATCACGGAGTGGGTGAAATGTTGCACCTTATTGATAGTGCACTTTTTAGAACAAGCTGAAGTTTGCGAAGTTCGATACACAGATCAGAGTTGTCCTAAGTACCATGTGCGAAGTTATGAGGAATATTGGAGCAACATTCCTAAGGAACAATGGGTACATAAGTTCATTAACACCTTAGATGCTACACCTATCAACTAGTATCTTCAAGAAGAACTTCACTTAATCACTACATATTGGTATGGTATGAGACAAAACTTTATAACTACATTCCTATTTGAAATTCAGTACCCCACAATAGATCAAGCTTTACAAATTGTAAGACAAAAGGTCTTTGAGGAGGCACCTAACCCCACTTTTGAACAAGAAGAAGATGAATGGATTGAACCCCTTCAGCGGTTACATAATTGTTATAATATTAATGTTGATGAAGATGATGACCCTAGGGATGTAAACATTACAGAAACTAAAGGACAGAGAGACATAGAAGGGTCAGGAATTGAATTACCTTTTCTTGGGTAGCCTATTAAAATTAGGAAGGTTAATATTGGAATAGAGAAAGAACCTAAGTTGGCTAATGTTGGAAACTATTGAGATGATGCTACTATTAGTAAGGTTACAAAACTATTGCATGGGTATCATGAATTGTTCCCAACCAAGTTCACATACATGAAGGGCATTAAAGGGCCCATGGGAGACATGAAGATCCCTTTAAGAGTATATGCAAGACCTATTAAGCAGAGACCTTACAGACTGAATCCTAAGTACAAGCAGAAAGTTAAGATTGAATTAGATAGAATGTTGGAAGCAAGAATCATAGAACCAGATGAAGAATCATAATGCATCATCCCTATGGTGGTCCAACATAGGAATTTAAGAGAAATCAGAATCTGTGTAGACCTAAGGAAACTGAATGATGCATGTTTACATGATCCATTTCCTACACCTTTTACTGATGAGGTTCTAGATAATGTAGGATGACAGGAGGTTTATTCATTCACAGATGGATTTTCAGGCTATCACCATATCATAATTGCTAAGGAAGATCAGCATAAGACCACATTTGCAACATAATGGGGTTATTTCCAGTACATTGTGATGCCTTTTGTCTTGAAGAATGCACCAACCATCATTTCTAGGGTGGTGGTCGAAGCATTTAAGGACTTTTGACACAAGTTTTTGGAAGCATACTTTGATGATTGGACCATTTTTAGCCTAATGAAAGATCATATTGAATGTTTGAGATTAATGTTAGATAAGTGCAGGAAATGTCAAATTTCCATGAATCTGAAGAAATGTATTTTCTTTTCACCTTTTGGAGTGTTGTTAGGAAATATTGTGTGAAAACAAGGGTTGTTGGTAGATCCTTCCAATATCTCTATCATTGTTGATCTACCTCCTCCTACTTCGGTTAGACAAATGCGCACTGCATTGGGACACACTGGATATTATAGAATTTTATTAAGGGTCACACACAGATAACAACACCTATGGAGAAGCTATTGAATATGGATAGCAAGTTTCAATGGACATAGGAGTGCCAACAGAGCTTCGACACACTAAAGTAGAAAATGGTCACTGCACCTATCTTGGTTTTTCCAGACTAGAGAAAGGAGTTCAATGTTCATGTCGATGCTTCATCCATTTCATTAGGATTAGTCTTAACATAGCCAGGAGAATGAGAGATTGACCACACTATAGCCTTTTCTAGAAAGAATCTTTCTACATCTGAAAGGAATTATACTACCACTGAAAGAGAAGGCTTAGCCATGGTATATGCGCTGCAAAAGTTTAGACACTACTTGCTGGGAGGAAATTTTAAGACGTTCACTGATCATTCTGCATTAAAGTACTTAGTCAACAAGATAATGTTGGGGGGAATAATATACATATGGTTACTACTATTCCAGGAGTATGACTCTGAAATCGTGGTCAAACCAGGAAGAACGAATAAAGGACCTAACCACTTATCCAGGTTAGAACATGGAGAGGAGCCTACTAGTTTGGATGATACACTACCAGATGCATAGTTGTTGGCCATTAGTAAAGTCGATGATCACTTCACCGAGATAGTCTAGTTCCCGTCCATAGGAATGACACCTCGTGAGTACACAATTATTCAGAAGAAACAATTGGTAGTCCGCGCTGCATATTTTCAAGTTATAGATGGACAATTATACAATATGGGACCATATGATATATTGAGGAGATGCATTATGGAGGCATAAATACCATTGATTCTTGCAAAATCACATGAAGGCATCACATGAGGACATTATGCAGGGAAAGAAACAACACAGAAGGTTCTCAGAGTTGGCCTCTAGTGGCCCACTTTACACAAGGATGTTAAGGAATACTACAGAGCCTGCAATGTATGCCAGAGAATAGGGGAGCCTTCTAGAAGGGATGAGATTACTTTAGCACCTCAACTAACTTTACATGCATTTGAAAAATGGGCTATTAACTTTGTGGGACCTATCAACCCACCAGGGAAGCGCACAGGAGCTCGATACATTATCACTGCCACAGAATATTTGACCAGATGGACAGAAGCAAGAGGAGTTAAGAATTGTAGTGCAGGTACAACTACATGCTTCATTTTTGAGGATATCATAACCATATTTGTATGCCCAAAGATCCTTATGAGTGATCAAGACACACACTTCATCATCAAAACTATTGAATCCTTGACTCAGGATTTTGAATTTCACCATCAGAAGAGAACTCCATACCACCCATAGGAGAATGGTACAGTCAAAGCCTTCAATACTATCTTGGAGACAATGTTGACTAAGATTTGCATTCTTAACAGAGATGATTGGGATTTCATAATTCCAGCAGTGTTATGTGCATATAGAACTCCTGGCAAAAATTTAACCACACAGACCCCTTTTAAGTTAGTATATGGCTTAGAAGCAATGGTACCTATGGAGTACTTGGTTCCTATTTTAAGAATTGCAACATTTGCAGGTATGGATGACATTGTCACTGTTCAAGAGAGGTTCGTGCAGTTGATGGAACTAGAGGCAGATAGGTTCATTGCAGGATTTCATCAGTAAGTACAAAAAGAACGAGAAAAGGCTTACCATGACAGACATATAAAGAAGAAATCATTTAAGCAAGGAGATTTGGTACTATTATATGACAACAAGTTCAAGACGCATCCAGGAAAGTTCAGGACACATTGGCTCAGACCATTCGAAGTTGCCTATGTTACAGAAGGAGGAGATGCGCAGTTGAAGACCCTCAATGGAGAACATAAGGATGGTTTAGTAAATGGGATTCGGTTGAAGTTGTATTGTGATAACCAACTGCCTCGTATCTCTCAGTAAAATCAAAGAAGAAGGGTCTCGGTACCAGGTTCAGTTGAAATTGGGTACCAGACACATAAAAGACAGTCTGCACACAATAGGGAGGGACAAAGAAGAAAGCACATGCTGCTCCACGCAGTCTATAGTCAAAGTAATACATAAGGTTCAACCCTATAGTGACTCGGGACCAGTCAAAGGTGAGTGTTGGGGGGTTTTTGGCCCTTGGTTGTGTATTAAGGAAGACAATGAATATTAATGAATAATAAATACAAAGCACGAAGTGCATGGAAGGCACACAAACCGAGGAAAGTTTGAAGTGGTTAAAGAAGAAGAAAATAAGGAGCAAAGTAAAGGAAAAGAGAGTCGTTAAAGGAGAAGATCAAGGAAGACAAAGTAGCAAGGAAGATGAATTGTGGAAAGGTCAACAAGAGGAAGAATAAACTAATAGGTGATTTGGAACACCTCGCGGAGGAAAAGGAAGGACAGGTTGGCGAAGCCCTTAAAATGTGGGTCATGTGGACCTAGGGTTTTGGTACCTAGGATTGTCTAAGAGTTATTAAATGTATAAAAAGAGGTCTAGAAGAGTTGAGAGGGGTTTGTCATTGGTTGTTAGAGGGGTTATGATTGTTTTTTTCATTGAGAGAAGTGTCTTTTTGTAAGAGCATTCTGTATTTTGGATCTTCAGCTGGGTGTGAAGATCAACCCTGCAGCTGGGTGTGCACAGAAGGGAGAGAAAGAAGGAGAGAAAGAAGGATTTGTAGCTAAGTGTGCAAATAGAACTGCATGTTTTCATCTAATATATCAAGAAACACAGTTCTATGGATGTAGCCCTAGGGAGAGCGTGAACCACATAAATCTTGTTGTTCTCTGTGGTTGATTCTTTGTTATTTGATATATGGTATATTGTTATTGCATTGTTGTTTCCATATTAAACATAGAAGTATAATTTAACTTCATGAAGCTAAGTGTAAGACTATTAAAGACTCTCTAGGTTACATTACATTGTTGTTCTGGAACCATTTTGCATTTCCCCTGGTTGTAGACACTTGTGTCCTGCAACCCCCTATTGCTACTTCAGGTGAAACTTCATCTGCTTCGTAGGTGTTTCCTAAAGGACCAGTAGTTAGAGTTTGTTTGTGTGTTGTTAGAGTTGAACCCTGGGTCTACCCCTTGTGCCAACAGGGTCACTAGAGGAGATCATGTCTCGAGGCCTTGAATTGAGAACATGATATACAACATGATGATGATGATCAACATGTCCATAGATGGAAGCCTAGCAACCCCTCTAATTTTCCTGCCAATTTCATCAACCAAGGCTCATCACAATCAAGAAACCGAGAGTATGGGGCATGGTAAGACAATGTCACCATGAGGTATGGTTAGTCTTTTTTTTCATGCAAGGTGTTTTTATTAATTTATTTGGCATGTGGAAAAGGATCATTGATTGAATTTGGATAGTAGATCCCTTTCTTGAGAAATTGTCTTGGTTTCCCTTGTTTGACCTTGGTGGTCAACTTCTATACCCTAGTCCCGTGTTGTCACCTCCCAAGGACAAAGTGTAATACTAGGGGGGGCTCCCAAGGGTAATGTTTGATCCCAACCATACTTGACATTTTACATCATAAATCCTTTCACATATCCCAAAATTTGGCTATGGTCCATTCTCTCATGAGACGAAGGGGATGAAGGCCCATAGGATGATGCAACTTCTCTATGTATATGTTATTGCTAAATTATAAAGGCACTATAATTTGATGCTTCAAGGAAATGATTTGGGTCAATCCTCATGCAATATGGTTGACCTTATTAAACAAGACATCTACACCTTCTTTTTCTATAATACATATGCAACTTAAACGAGAAATATGCACCTTTGTGTCTGAATATGATACCTGTCAATGCAATAAAGGTGAAATTGTCAAGGCTCCAGGCACACTCCAACTACTCCCAGTCACACCTACTATTTGGATGAATATTTCTATGGACTTCATTGTTGTCTTGCCTAAATCGGGCAATAAGACAGACATCATGGTGGTAGTAGATCATCTATCCAAATATGCTCATTTCTATGCTCTTCAATACATGTTCATTGTATCAACAATGGCCCAAATAGTTTTGGATAATATATTCAAACTCCATGGAATGCCTCATTCTATTGTCTTTGACCATGATCCAAATTTCACTAGCAATTTTTAGCAAGAATTGTTCTTTCTCCAAGGAACCCAATTACATATCAACACCACCTATCATCCATAGATTGATGGACAAATTGAAGTTTTCAACAAGTGTTTGGAAACATATTTGCGGTGTTTTTCATCCGACCAAAAAACTCATTGGGATCAGTGGTTACCCCTCGCGAAATAGTGGTACAATAGATATTACCATACTGACACTCACATGACCCCCTTTGAAGTGGTCTACGAGAAAAATCCACCATCGTTTCTCTCATACATGTCTGGTGTATTTAAGGTTCAAGAAGTTGACAACACTCTTACAATATGCATGGCCATTCTTCGTACCCTCAAAGAAAAATTGGCCATGACTTAGAATCGCATGAAGTAACAAGAAGATCAGGGACATTCATAATGCCAATTTGCTGAAGGGGGGCAATTGTTTCTTCATTTTCAACCTTATAAGAAAACTTCACTCAAAGTTGAACATTTCCAAAAAATCACCCCCAAATTTTATGGTCCTTATAAAATTCTCAAGATATTGGGGCATGTGGCCTACCATTTGGCGCTTTTCAGTCCCTCTAAGATACATCATATCTTTCATGTCTCGTGCTTAAAGAAAGTGATTGGAACTAAGTGCCAGACTTAAACCAATCTCCTTGAGTTTGATGAAGAAGGATTTATTTGGTTGCAACCATAATACATATTGGCCTAGTGAGAGTGTCACCTTCGTCAATGCACCATAAAGGAAGTCTTAGTTCAGTGGAAGGATACACCACCAGAAGATGCCACTTGGGAGCCGACTACCATTCTGCACCAATTTCCCCATCTCAAGCCTTTAGGACAAGGTTGTTTTTCAAGGGGGAGGGCATGTTAAGGACCTAACCTCCCTAACCCCTCATGTAGGTATAATAATATGTTTTCTATGTAATAAAGGAATAAATGATTAAATAAGTCTTATATAATAATGTGAAAAACTCAAATTTAAGACTTAATAGAAGCTTTTGCTTCTAGGAATATCTTCATCTATAATTTCCTTTAGAAGATAGAATTATTATAAATAGAAGTATAAGGCATGGGAAATTCTTGTCTTGAGAATTATTTTAATAGAGATCTACTATGTTGGAGGTTTCCCCCTCGAAGAGGCAGGTGAACTTGGATTTCTATCAATGAAGGTATCATTTTTGGTGTTGTGGTTCTCTATATTTTGTTGTTTTTTGGTATTTGCTGCAATATTTTTGTTTTATGCTTATTATAATATGTGTGGTACCTAACATAAGCAAGTTCTATACCATCCCTTACATGTACCCACTAGACCTTGGGAAATCATTTCCATGGATTTTTTCGGTGGTTTTCCAACAACCGAGAATGGACATGACTATTTGTTTGCACTAGATTTTGACATGTTCAGTAAGATGTGTATTATTATGCCTTGTAAAAGCAACATCAAAGGACAAGAAGAAACAAGCATTTTTTTCGAACAGGTCTAGGTGCACTTTGCAATACGAAGGAGAATGATATCAAACATGGATACCATATGTATCAGTTCCTTTTGGACTACACTTTGGTAGAATATGGACATGAAGTTGATTAATAAACAACATTCCATCCATATATAGATGGGAATGCAAAAGTAGTTAAAAATACATTGGTACAAATTTTGAGGGGTTGTAATCAGAAGCATCCAATACTTGGGATGAATCTTTATCTAGAGTTATTTATCATTTTAGTTGTCCTACAACAATTTTCACTTTTTGTGAAATGGATATGCAACAACCACATTTACATCAACTATTTCCTGGGGATGCACCTGATGATCCAAAATAAGACAAAAAATGGAAGCATCAGAGTGTCATAAATAAACCACACATCATTTCTCACTACGTGCTTCTCAAAAATACTATATTTCATGAGGAAATGTTTCAATGTTACTTTCATAATAATAAACACTTTGGATTCCTTTGGCAAGATGGATCCCCTGATATGGAAAAAATTAATTGGAATGATGTCAATTAAATTAAATTATCAAAATAATACTTTGATAGTATCATACATTCATATAATTCTCATAATGCACATAATATATGTATTTATATCAATTGAGATACCAGTGATGATACATTCCATGGTTCAATGAAGAGTGTAAGGAGACAAGGTAAATGTATAGGAGAGACAAGAACAAAGAGAATATCACTATGTTGTTATATCTTTAATTTACACTACATTGCCAGAAGGGACTTTGAAATTTCCCTTAAGCCAACACTCGACAATTAATTCCAAATAAATCACTCATTGAATAAAATCCTAGTTGAGTTATCAACTAAACATTATAGCGGAAGCATAAATAAGGAAACCAAAATCTCATGCAATGTACACAAATATATTATGCCCATCAACTAAGCTTATCATTCAAATAACTTCAAATCTTACAAGGGATATCTTGTCATAAAAATGGTCCAAATAGAATAGAGACAAAGTGAATCAATACCTAACTAGTTGATATGCTCCCAAACCTGTTGTATGATTCTATATGACAACATCGATACTTTTATCCTGATACATGTGTTGTTTTGCGCTATCTGCATGACTCTTACATTGAAACCTATGTTGTTCTGTGAGACCTGTACCAGAATACTTGCACTGTCTACAATGGACAATCCTTTTATTGCACACTTTCTCTCTCTCGTCCTTTGGCCTATATCTCTAGATGGAATTCATTCTCCACCTATCCAAGATCTCCTTGAACCACAATCCTTCGCGATCCAAATCTCTTTGCATCAACACTTGGATGAAATTCCTTCTTCACCCAATCAATGAGATCTCACTCACTCATATCATGTGTAAGAAAAAATCCTTATTTTCTTGTACACTCTTTAATGACTCCACACTAGCATAATTCTTTTCTATCTCTATGTAAAAATGATCTTCTCCTTTACCCTACCCTTTCTTTTATAAGATTCAGTTATGACCTAACCCTAATATCCAAATTGATTGATGGTTGAGGTTACTTCTCACCTCACTTGAGATCTGTTACCCCCCATTCCTAGGGTTGACTAGAGGAGATCATGTATCGAGGCCCGCAATGGAGAACGTGATATACACCATGATGTTGATGATCAACATGTCCACAGATGGAATCCTAGAAACCCCTCTAATTTTCCTCCCAATTGCATCAACCAAGGCTCATCACATCAAGCAACCCATATTATGGGGCATGGTAAGACAATGTCACCATGAGGTATGGTTAGTCCTTTTTTTCATGCAAGATGTTTTCTTAATTTATTGGGCATGTGGACAAGGTTCATTGATTGAATTTGGATAGTAGATCCCTTTCTTGAGAAATTGTCTTGGTTTCCCTTGTTTCACCTTGCTGGTCAACTTCTATACCCTAGTCCCATGTTGTCACCTCCTAAGGAAAAGGGGTAATACTAGGGGGGCCTTCCAAGGGCAATGTCCGCTCCCAACCATACTTGACATTTTACATCATAAATCCTTTCACATATCCCAAAATTCAGCTATGGTCCATTCTCCCATTAGAAGAAGTTGTTGAAGGCCCATAAGATGATGCATCTTCTCTATGTATATGTTATTGCTAAATTATAAAGGCCACCATAAAATCCTTAGGCCATCTTGAGTTATACCCCCTTTAATGGTAATTTCCCTTGTCCAGATGCAAATGAATGCACCAATTATAAAGGACTATTGCCTATTAAAATATAAAGGAATGAATCTTGAATCCTTATAAATGGGACTTGAAAATGATATCTGGGTATCAAAAGGAAAAATAAGGGGCTGAGAATGAAAAAATTACCGAGGAAAGGATATTTCAAGCAAGCAAGTGCCACCTCTACAAAGGAGCTCATAGAAATGGATACCATAAGACATGAAGTAAGCCTAATACCATATAAAATTCACACTTTCTCTTTATGGGTTTTTACTTTCCCTTGTCACTCTCAGGACCTATCCCTCTACCTGGATTATTTGTTTCTTGTCTAGGTGGCACACCTAGCAGGGTTGGATGAAGGCCCTCACATTCTTAAACTTGGTAACCCTCAAAAGTTCTTGGGCTTGGGTGATATTTGAAGGGGATACTACGCTGAATATTTTGCATGGTTTGTATCTTAGGAATAAAATTACTTTGTATTATTTAAGGACTAATGTTTCTTATGAACATGGCTTAATTTTTCTTATATTCTTCTTTTTTTTTAATGGCCCTGACATGGTTCTTTGAGGGACATCTTGGGTTGTGCCTGGATGTTGTGTCTTATTAAAGGATTTTTCCATGTATTATGGAGATAATTGAGTCATCCAGTGACTCAACACCCTTATATAGTGGCTCTCACAACCTTGGAACCTTGGACGATAGAAAAATGGGATCAGTTTGAGTAGTTTTGATCAGTATGCCATATACATGGTTGAGAAGCCCACATGTTGGACAGAGAACCCAGGCCCTTTTTTGCATAGAGGATAGAGGATGTTGCATTTGGAGGCACTTTGACAACACCTGAGGATGATACTACACCCCTCCTACACTTGGATGTGGCCTTTGGAGGTCTATGACATCACACTCTAGTCTTTGACGTCACATTGGAGGCTACGATTTGATGGATGATGTGGTTCTGGGATGATTTAGCATGAGGATACACCTTGCCTGACACTCCTCAACATTGTAGGCATGACACATCGCCTTTGGAGGCCCAATGTTTCACTTTGTGAGCCTTGATGTCTCACTTTTGAGCCCTATGTCACCCTTATAGGGTTTTATTTTTTGTATTTTGTATTTTTTGGCATATTATAGAGGAAAATGAAGGGGTCGACCCTCTTCTAATTTGTTGTTGACAAATTTATGTGGAAAATTTTGTTAATATGGACTCATATAAATATGCCACCTTCTAATTTCATTTTCTCATCATCATTTCTCACCATTTTGTGAGAGACAAGTCTGAAATTTTCTCCCTCTCTTGGTCTATCTAGTTCTTCTACTCATCTGATTTGATTGGATGGTCAAATTTTGGATGTTTTTCTTATTTTTGGATGAAATTTCTGCAATAGGGTTTTATCTCATGCTATCTTGGTGAAGTGAAATTTCTTCAATTTTATTTTTATGCTATTAATGTTCCATTGTAATTTTACTTTTCATACTAGACATCTTTCTTGGTGAAACCATAAGAGAGGAGCATAAGTAATTCCTCTTCTCACAATGCTAATTTTGTCCAAGATTTGTGAAGGAATCTTTGCTAGGGTTAGACTCCTAAATCCCTAAAGTGATAGCACTTTAGAATTTTATCCCTAGACATTTAATTTTTCTCTAGTCGAAGTATTAAGAAGGGAGAAAAGGTTGTTAGAGCCCAAAAGTCCTTGCACTCTATCAATCCTTCTATTTAAGGTTTAAAGCCTAAGGCCCTGATGTGTTATCACCTTAGAGTTTAATCCCTACCTCTTAGTCTCTACTAGTTTAATTTTCAAGCATTTTTGTATTTGTTGTTATAAAGACTCCCTAGCCCTCAAAGGAACTGATTTTATAGCTCTCTTGTGGTGAAATTGATCAAGAAACACTCTCTTTCAATTCTCTCAAGCTATCTACTAACATTGCTAACACTAACACTTACTAATTTTCTAGTAAACATTTTGTTGTTGCAAAAGTTTGCTACAACCACCTGATAACACTTTAATTTCCTACATACATTGATCTAAAGGTGATCTAACATACTCATAAATTGCATTGAACAATTGGATATTAATCTATTGGATATATGCTAACTTTTAATTTATCAATTATTGCATTTTTTATCTATAATTATTGTTGTTGTTATAAATATTTTATTTTTGTTGTAATATTGTTCACTGCTGCAAATTCATAACAACCATAAGAATATTCATTGTCTAGTGTTTTCAAGAGGTATTTCTTGCATGCTTGAACTTGGAAATAATTACATATATGCTATAAAGTTTTCTTATTCCAGACAGGTACTCAAACAACTTCACATCTCATTTACCATCGTGACCTAGACCAATATTTAGGTGATCAATAGAGGGGACAGTAGGACTGGATACTTTACTTGCTAATTTGATTCATTGAGGTCACCAGAGAATCCCCCCCTATGGTGGACCTCTTCCATCACTAAATAGTAGGAAGTTCTTACTGAGGTGATGGTGGTAGGATCTTCTATAGTTACACAAGATTTGAGAACTTGTAGTGGGGCTTTGCACAAGTACAAATCTTGCGGCAACATGATCAATTAATATTATTTAATTCACTAATGATAATTAAATAATTTCTTTAAATAAAAATGAACTCACTAATAAAGGAACTTTACTTTAATAATTAGTTTAATTAAAGTCTCAAACTATAATGCTTTGGATGATTTCCACATTCTAGACACAAGCCAATGTGGAAGTACTTGTCTCATGATTAATACATCAACACTCCCTCTTAGAGAGGAAGGTACTTATAACACTTGGAGGTGGATTTGTATTCACTATCATATTTGATACTATCATATTTTCTATCATATTTGCTACTATCATACATCAACACTCCCTCTTAGAGAGGAAGGTACTTATAACACTTGGAGGTGGATTTGTATTCACTATCATATTTGCTACTATCATATTTTCTATCATATTTGCTACTATCATACATCAACACTCCCTCTTAGAGAGGAAGGTACTTATAACACTTGGAGGTGGATTTGTATTCACTATCATATGGTTGATTTCCAATCCACTTGATTGACTGCTCCCTATGAAACAAAATCTATCCCTTCCATCTCGCTCAGAACCGTCTTTGAATACTTTCCTCTAATCATGCTCCTAGAAGCCTCCTGCTCCTGAGCATCCTGCATGGTAATCTCATACCATGACTCCTTGACATAGTTGAAAGGATGATCCTTCCCACCTGACCCTAAATGATGAATCCATTTGAGTTTCTCAACCTCCAGAGATACCTACTCCTTGTTTTTTGCCACTCTATTGCTTGTCATTGCTTGCATAGGCTGGACCTTTGGCCTATACAAGTTTTCCTCTCTAAATCCAAGAACAACTCTTTTGTTTGAGTTATATCCTGTAGGATTGATCAACACCTGTACATCTTGGAATGGTACGTAAAATCCCTTCTTATCAATCACTGAGACTGAGAGCACACTCCTCTTGAGTTATGGCACTTATAACACATTCATCACTCTCAACACGCCTCCTAACTCCATCCAAAATTGAATTGTTCTAGAGACCTTTACTACATGCTTGGTTCCCATACCAAGTTCCACATGCATGTCTAAGTCCAACTCTGTGAATATCACGAACAACTCTTGTGCTCCTATCATATGACATGTGGCTCCACTATCTATTAACCATGCACCAATTGATATGGTTCCCAAGGAAGTCTGGGAAACAAGTAAAAACTTTGTCTATTCAAACTTCTTGGAAAACTCATCCATTTGAGTTTTTACTGACGCAAATACCTATGGTTGCATTTCGATCCCACCCTTTTTCTTGTTTGGGAATTTCCCTACACAATGCCCAAGCTTGTGACATGCAAAGCACTTGAATTTTCTCATGTCCTTCTTCTTGTTGTTTTGAGAGGTAGACTCTCCACTGGAAATCTTCTTGAACTTTCCCTTCTTTTCCTGGCTAGCAAGAGAAAGTTTCTCATCATCATTCTTTTGTCGAACTCCATTCAGTTCTTCATGAACAAAGTCATCCCAAAACCTCATCCAATTAAGGAGGTTCTCACATGACACAATCCCTTTGATGAACAATTTCCTTTGCTTCGTGAAGAATTTTAGTGTTGTTCTCACCAATTCTGATTCATTCACTGTCTCCTCAAATGCAACCATCTCATCTCAAACATGTCTAATCCAAGTGAGATAGGTTGTCACCGTGTCCGATTATATCATATTTGGGTCTTTGAGTTTCTCTCTCAACACCATTTTTTGATTCTCATTTTTACTCTGAAATAAAATTTTCAGAGCCTCCCACATGTCCTTGGAAATTTTCTTTCTAGATAAACGAGGGATCAAATGATCCTTCACTCCATCTAGAATTATGTGTCTAGTTTTCACATCCTTCTAATTATGGATGACTAGTTCTGTCGCATCTGTTGGAGGAGTGATTCGAGTATTAGAAAATTCATAGATCACATTCTCCATCAACACCAACATGATTCTCTCCTTCCAAGGTCTGTATTTGGAAACCCCAACCAACCTATCCTCAAATAACAATCTAGTTTCCATCTCCAAGATATGATCTGGTAACCTTGTATTGAAACTACCATTATACTGTCATGTACGATCTATGCTTGCATTGATTTGCACTAACAATGTGAATATTACACCAATACCCACGTTATTCCATGCAACCTGTAACCAAATAATCACAATGTCCTCGACGACCAATCCAACTAAAGTACATTTGTTTCCCTGAAATCTATCCTTCCATTTCTTATTGTTGGTTATTTATCTAATAAGATCTCCTTGTAGATATGATAGATATGCTACAAAATATAGTGGATATCTTCTTAGTACTTCAAACACCCACTGAGACACTCATAATTCAATATATCTATTGTCATAACATGATATTGGATCCCTCTCAGAGCGACTGCTCTGATACCATGTTAAAATTTCCCTTAACCCAACACCCAAAAGTTAATTCCAAATAAATCACTTATCGAATAAAAGAACAACTGAGTTATCAACTAAACATTACAGTGGAAGCATAAATAAGGAAACCAAAATCTCATGCAATGTACACAAATACATTTTTCCCATCAACTAAGCTTATGATTCAGATAACTTCAAAGCTTACAAGGGATCTGTTACAAGGAAATTGACCCAAATATAAAAGAGGCAAAGTACATCAACACTTGACTAGTTGATCTGCTACCAAACTTGCTATACGATCCTCACACAATCTTGTACGACAACAACATTACTTTTACCCTAATACCTGTAATGTTATACGCTATCTGCGTGACAACTATGTTGAAACCCATGTAGTTCTACATGACCTGTACTAGAATACTTGCACTATCCACAATGACCAATCCTTTTGTTGCACACTTATTGTCTCTCTTCCTTTGGCCTAGATCTCCATATGTAATTTCTTCTCCACCTATCTAAGATCTCCATATGGAATTTCTTCTCCACCTATCCAAGATCTCTTTGTCACAATCCTTCATGATACAACTCTATTTCCATCAACACTTGGATGAAATTCCTTCTTCACCGAATTAATGAGATCTCACTCATTCATATCATGTGTAAGAAAAAAAAATTCTTTGCTTCTACACTCTCGAATGAATCCACACTAGCAAAAATCATTATGTGTTAACTATGTGTAAAAAATATATTCTCCTTTACCCTAGCCTTGCTTTTATAAGATTGAGTTATGACCTAACCCTAATCTCTAAATTGATTGATGATTGAGATCAATTCTCACCTCACTTAAGATCAATGACTATTATTTAATTCACTAATGCTAATTAAAGCATTTCCTTAAATAAAACTCAACTCACTAATCAAAGCAATTTACTTTAATTAAAGTAAAGTCTCAAAGCAGAAAAATTTCAATAATTTCCACATGCTAGACACAAGCCAATGTGGAAGTACTTGTCTAATGCTACATTCATTGGTAGGGACACAACAAAAAATGTAATCCAAAGCATAGCCTTCAACTCAAGGTTCAAATAGTTTTTGAGGGGTGTCGCTAGTCATATATGGGATGACCAACGACATGTTACTTGTCATCAATCTACAACAAGAGACACCCTCTCAGAGCTTCTAGATAATCTAGAGACTAATAGAGACTTGAATGTTGTGATTTCCAAGGCTCGTCCCACACAGAACCAACTCATCCCCCGCTCATCGCTTTGAAACTCCACAAATCTAGAAGGTCTGAGAGGGTGTTGTTTGTTGTATATTGATGACAAGCGATGTTTCAATGGTCATCCCATATGTGACTAGAGACACACCTCAAAAAATATCTAAACCTTGAGCTAAAGAGTTCAATGAAGAGTGTATGGAAATAAGGGAAATGTATAGGAGAGACAAAAACAAAGATAATCTCACTATGTATAATATGATTGTGAAGAATCAAAATAGTGAATTTGTGAGGTTAGAATATTAGGTAGCTAGAGAGGTAATAGTGGGGGCCTAGAGGGCCCATAGTGATAATAGTGGAGGTCATTCAATGTAATGTGTAATAGGTCCACTATATTATTAAATAAGGCCCACTATGGTAGTTAGATATAATAAATGGTTAGTTAGATATAATAAATGTAAGAGGACTTCTTAGAAGGTTCTACTTCTAGAAGATTCCTCTTCTAAAATGTTCTTAGGTGATGGTAGCACTATATAAAGAGGTTCAAACAATGTAGTGGGATATGAAGAGAGTATTGTATTTGGAGTGGTATCTCAATAGGAGGATGCCCCCTCGAAGAGACAAGTGAACAAGAGAGGATCCCTTCCATAATAGGATCCATTGTATGGTGTTGGCCTACCTCAAGGGTTTGGTAATAATATAGTGTGGTTTCTTATATATTTCTTTGTGGATCTATTGTGTATTCATTATTTGTGGTGATTATATTTGTAGATCTATTCAGGTTCTTAACAAGTGGTATCAAAGCACTTTCCTTGGTAGACATTGTGGGCAAATATTTTTTATTTTTGCAGATTTTTTTTTTTTTCGGAGAAGAAAAAAGAGGGTCACGACATTCCAAAAATTTTCGATATATTTATATGAAAATTTTGCAGAAAAAGGTTGTATATCTAGGTTCCTCTCATAAAAACACCCAAGTTGAAAAAACAAATTGGCTGAAATGGAGTCCGAGAAGTCAATTTATTGAAGTTTTAAAATCTACAATTTTTCAGGGTTTTTTCTGCGAACGACGGTGCGATTGTTTTTATTTATGTAGCAGTTGGAGGCATAATTTTCCCAAACAAATTACAGATCTAATTTCCTCTCAAAATTTCACCCAATTTCGAAAACAAAATCATCTGAAATGGATTCCGAGAAGTGAAGTTATGAACATTTTAAATTTCGAAGTTTTTTAGGGTTTTTCAGAAAAAACCACGATTTTCTGTCGTAACTTATTGTTCTATTTTTTGGGTTTTTTCATGATGGTTGCGGGACCGAAGAGTTCCTAGGGTGCTCATATGGCTATTTCCTCTCAAACCCTCAAAGAAATTCTACAAATTACTGAAGCATTCAAATCTCAATTGTATGGCACATTGGATGCTAGATTGCATGACCTTGCAAATGGCCTCAATGATAGTTTTTGTAGTATTCAAGATTCATTGGATAATATGCAAGAGATATTTCATATGAAGGAAATTAGGGATAAATATAATCAAGAAATATATGCTTGGTATGATTTTGAATCCGATTGTGATGATTGGTATATGGATAGTTGTCATTTCTGGGATGACAACCACTTTCATATTTTATTTGATGACTCTAATCCACCTTCTGTAGAGAGAATCAATGTGAAAAATCAAGAGCCAATGATTATTACCAATGTCCATCCTGCATATCTTACAATGGTATTATTCCTTTCAGATTCTGCTACGACCATTTTCCACTATGTGGATGGATCTTCTTATTTGGATCCACATGACATGTGTCAGTTTTTGGAGCATCATTTTGAGTTGGTTATTGGGTTCAAAACTCTTCCACGGGGAGTTCACATGATCACTTGGACATGGGACCTAGGCTTAAAATGGTGGTTGGAATACTTTAGCATGGTGGTTTGTCTTTCTACATGGGACCTTGGTTCTCCAGTCTTCTTCAGCATTATGGTCCACAATTATCCATGGGACCCTAGTATATGGTTGTACATTAAGCGTTGAGGACAACGCTTTCATAAGGGGGATGGAATGTTAGGTAGCTAGAGAGGTAGTAGTGGGGGGCCAGAAGGCCCATAGTGATAATAGTGGATGCCATTCAATGTAAGGTGGACTAGGTCCACTATATTATTAAATAAGACCCACTATGATAGTTAGATATAATAAATGGGTAGTTAGATATAATAAATGTAAGAAGACTTCTTAGAAGGTTCTACTTCTACAAGATTCCTCCTCTAGAATGTTCTTAGGTGATGGTAGCACTATATAAAGAGGTTCAAGCAATGTAATGGGATATGAAGAGAGTATTGTATTTGGAGCGGTAGCTTAATAGGAGGGTTCTCCCTCGAAGAGGCAAGTGAACATGAGAGGATCTCTTCCATAATAGGATCCATTGTATGTTGTTGCCCTACCTCAAGGGTTTGGTAATAATATAGTGTGGTTTCATCTATCTTTCTTTGTGGATCTATTGTGTATTTAGTATTTTTGGTGATTATATTTGTATATCTATTCAAGTTCTTAACAAGTGGCATCAAAGCACTTTCCTTGACAGACATTGTGGGCAAATATTAGAGGGCCCATAGTGATAATAGTGGGCCTTATTTAATAATATAGTGGACCTAGTCCACCTTACATTGAATGGCCTCCACTATTATCACTATGGGCCCTATGTGCCCCCAATACTACCTCTCTAGCTACCTAACATAGAAGAGAAAGAAATATGGAAGATGCCAAAAGACAACTTGAAAACATTTTAAATGAGATTACATACCTAAATATAGATGGAAGATAATGATATCGTGTTGGATTACTGAGAGGGGGGGTGAATCAAGAATAGCGTAATTATAATCTTTTTTCTTCAAATGTTATATCAATGTAGAATTATTATCCAATAATGAGCAGTAAGAAATAAACATTCACACACATACACAGTACACCAATGTTTTACGTGGAAACCCAAATTGGGAGAAAACCACAGAATGTTTTTTCTTATATGTCTTGAAGAATTACAATCATTGGAAGCACCAACTTCCTTTGTTTTCCAGTTGCAATTGGAAGGAGGCTCCAACCCCCTAGTTTCTCATGCTACAACCTGAGGGAAGCTCCAAATCCCCAATTCTCTGGCTACAACTAGAAGGAGGCTACAACCCCCAATGTTCTCCGGCTACAACCGGAAGGTGGATACAACCACATGTCCTTGCCCTATCCTTCCACCCTAAAGTAGAAGTAGAATGATGAAACCACTGTCACACTATCACTGTGAGATATACTGTTGTAAACCTGTACCAATAAATCTGAACTATGCATCAACCATGCATCAACCTGTACCTCAACCTGTAATCAACCTATACCATAAACAAATGCATCAACCATGCACCAACCTATAATCAACATGTACCATAAACAAGTGCATCCAACCATGCACCAAGTATGTAGCAATCATGTGTCAACTACTCATCAACTATGACTCATCAATATGTACCGACATCATCAACTATACACCTCATGTATGTGCGCCAACTCATCAACTACTTCTCTCAACCATGTACTCAACATGTACCACAACCAAAATCCCTCATCAATTTCATCATCCAAATCTGATTTGTAGTTATGTAATAGACCTGGTGTATATCATCACATTCCTACAAACCTTCCTTAACTTTAAAAACAAGAGACTAACATTTTCATCAAACTTTTCTTTAGACTCACATGCCTAGTTTTGGATTAGTCAACAACCCTAACTTGAAGTAATCATAACTTTGAACCTGTAATGTATAAATATATGAAACTAATACACAATGTTATTTAGTGTGTTTTATGCAATTCCTCCAAGTTTCACTACTTGGAACCTCTCAGAAAAGGAGTTATAGCAAAAATGGCATGCCTTTCTTAATTCTATCTTATTCTAGAGAGCAACCTTGTAGAGAGTGCCCCACACAAAATGTTTGATAACTTAATATGAAATTGTTACAAATAATACTATAGACTATCCCCTAACCAACACATTTTGTCTCACTGAATTTGGATCTGTTATGAAGAAGTTATGACGTTTTTACCCGAAACACCTGATTTTGACTAGTTTCAGGACTGGCCACAAACCCTATTTTCCACAGAGTGTAACTCCCAAAATACAATGACCCACAAGATGAATATTTTCCACATATACTTGAATATGTTTTCTCACTTTCATAGCAATTTCACGGTCTGAATCATTATAGAAAACAAGTTATAGCGAAAATGGTGAGATGACCTGTAAATAACATACCTTAGAAAGCACCATCAAAAGAATTTATCCTTCCTTGCATTTCGGCCTTCTTTTCTTTACCTTCACTCAAAATTCTGGTTTAGATATCCTGGGTTACCTCAGACACATATAGATATTCAATATTCTCAAGTGTGATTCAAATGAGAGATCCTTGCCTCTTATTTATACTCTTCAAGTAGCTTCCTTAAAAACATCTTCTAGGTCACTTGGCCCACTTTCCTTATTTTAGGGTTGGGTCCACTTCTAATTTCTCCATTAAATTTATTATTGAAATAATTTATTTTGTAT
>ML777349.1:971162-985509 GCA_009831015.1 Picea engelmannii
TTACCTTTTAAAATCTCTTAAACCACTTTGATTACTTTGACCTTTTGGGGCTTCTAGATGACATATGAGGGTCCTCCAACTTCGTAAGGCCATAACTCTCAAACCGTGAGGAGTTATGTGATGTTATACATACCACCAGAAATTACATGACATGTACTATCCATATAGAATAGTATTATCTGAAAATATATCATAACTCATACCGTTACCCATCAAACAAACTTGGGTCCATTACCCAAACCTGGGGTCTCCAACTTCTCATGGCCATAACTCTCTAACCGTGAGGAATTATGTGACGTTCCACATACCACTGGAAATGACATGACAAACACTATCCATATAGGATATTTTCCTTGACAAATTCACTTTCCTTCATCTCATTATTCCACAATTAAGCATGGGTTCTCTTACTCCACAAAGCATATTCCCGTGAGGGCTTTCACCATAAGGGGACCACTTTGGAGTTCATCCATATTTACTTCTTATCAACAATGACAAAACAATAATGAGTCATATTTACATCAAACAATATTGGTTCCATTACCCAAACCTTTGTGTTACAGGTCTTTCTTCAAGGATTGACATCAATGACAACCAACCTTAATCAACATATCACACCAATCTAGTGGTTATCTCATGTGAGAAATTCGTTTGAAAATCCATCAAAGAGAACTAAACCATCAAAAATCAACATAGAGGTGTTGATTAATTTGGTTGGTTGTCATTGATGTCAACCCTTGAAGAAAGTCCAGTAGTGAATTTTGGTAGCACAAAGGTTTGGGTAATGTACCCAAGTTTGTTTGATGGATAATGGTATGTGTTTTGATATATTTGCAGGTAAGACTATTCTAGATGGATAATACATGTCATACCATTTCTGGTGGTATGTGGAACATCACATAAATCCTCATGGTTAGAGAGTTATGGCCATGTGAAGCTGGTGAACCCTCATGAGTCATCTAGAAGCCCCAAAAATTCAAAATGCTTGCAAAATATATTATTTAAATAATAAAGTTAATGGATAACTCCCTAAAATAAGGAAAGTGGGATGCTACATGAAAGTATAAATAAGAGCCAAGGTTCTCTCATTTAATTACACTTGAACATATTGAATATATTTTGTTGTGTAAGGCTTATTGCAAGTACTCATTGATACATCTGAAGTTGCGAACGTCTGAGGTAGTACGAAGGGTTGACGGCGAAAGTTTCAGAATTACAATGAATACTAAAAAATCATAATTTCTGAGGCATACACAGGATGATAGTGTATTAGGGTGAGTACATAAGCAGGTTGATAGTGTATTAGGGTGTGTACATACGCGGGTTGACAGTGTATTACGGTGTGTACATACGCGGGTTGGTAGTGTATTAGGGTGCGTACATGTGGGTAAATCCATGGAAACTTGAGAAAATGAAGATGTAGAGGTTCTAGATTCTGAGATCAAGCTCCCAGGAAGGTCTACAGTACTCAGATACATCAGATCTATCCATTGGTTCAAAAGGTATGTCTTATTTCTATGAATAGTTGGATTTTCATGTATGCATGAGAAATTGTTATGGAGATTTAAGGATTCTCCCTAGAGAGACTAATGGTTGCATGGGATATTTTGTATAATTCAGATCTATAGAAGTACAGTGATGGTATATTTATCATTGGTACTTCTTATTAGAGTTGAGGCACATCTTGCATTTCTTAGCATATGGTTAAGGGTTTTTGTGGTACATGGTTGAGAGCTTGTATTGGTTGATGTATTGAGAGGTTGAATATAGAAAGGGTTTGAAGTCTAGATCATGTGAGGGATATTATACTTGTTCATGATTACACACATGTATGACACATGACTAGAGAGAGATATAGTGTTTTTGGGTAAAGGTTATGTATGAGGATGCATGCACAAGGTACAGATACAGTCTGGATACAGTGCCATGTTACAAATCTATGTGAAAGAAGTTATAGAGGATCGGAAGTTTTCAGAAGAAAGAAAAACCTAGTTTTCAAAAGGAATTTATGGGCTGCATAACAGTTTGGTTGTGTACATACTCTGGTTGCATAACAGATAGGGCACGTACATACGCGTGATGCAGAACTACAGTCCGCATATCTGTTGTATTTTGGTTGATACATGTTCAATTCATGTACAGGTTGATTGCAGGGAAGTAGTGCAGGTTGGTTGCAGTTCAATGGTACAGGTTGGCACAATTGTACAATGGTATATCTCACAATGATAGTGTGATAATGGTTCCATCATTCTACTTATACGTCATGGCAGTTAGATGAGGCAAGGACAAATGGTTGTAGCCACCTTCCGGTTGTAGACGGAGAATATAGGGGGTTGTAGCCTCCTTCTGGTTGTAGCCAGAGAATTGGTGAGTTGGAGCTTCCCTCAGATTGTAGCATAAGAAACTAGGGGGTTGGAGCCTCCTTCCAATTGCAGCTATAAAACAAAGGAAGTTGGTGCTTCCAATGAATGTAATTCTTCAAGACATATAAGAAAAAACATTTTGTGGTTTTCTCCTGCTTTGGGTTTCCACATAAAAACACCGGTGTACTGTGTATGTGTATGAATGCTCATTTGTTCATTGTTTATTTACTCTGCAATTATTGCATGATAATGCTATACTGATATAACACTTGCATTATATGGTTCAAAAAGATTAGATTTCTCTATTACTGACTCACCCCCCCCCCCTCTCAGTAATCTAACAATTGGTTTCAGAGCAATTTCCTTCATAAATCAGTTTAACCACTGAAAGGTAGATCATGGACAGAAAAAACATGTATAAAAATGGAATACCACAGTTTGATGGACATAAGTATGCATTTTGGAGAAGAATTATGAAAAAATATATACAGGGACGGGGATTTGAAATTTGGTAATCAGTTGTAGATGGATAGAAAGAACCAGCAGTTCCATTGGCAAATGAAAGAGAAATAAAACTCATTCAAAATAATTTCAAAACCACAAATGCACTTCTAAATGGTCTTTGTGAATCGATATTCACCAAAGTTATACATTGTAAATCCGTTAAATACATTTGGGACAAAATTCAAAATATTTATGAAGGAGATTCAAAAGTCAAAGCAACAAAGCTTCAAACTTACAGAGGTTAGTTCAAACAACTAAAGACGAAGGAAGATGAGAATATTGTAGCTTATTTCTTACAAGTCGATGAAATAATAAATGAAATCATAGGATTGGGAAAAGAAATCAAAGAAACTGTAATTGTTCAAAAGGTACTAAGATCTCTTCCTATGATATTTGACCCTAAGAATCAAGATATCAACACTAGAAGAAAGAGAAGATCTAGACTCAATAAGCATGGATGAACTACATGGAATTTTCACAGCATATGAAACGAGAACTAAACAAGAAAATCTAGATATAAAAGAAGCAACTTTCAAAGCATCCAGAAGGTCAAACAAAGGGAAAAAGAACATAGCAGGAATAATGACATCTCAGAAGATGATGAAGAAGTGGCCAACTTCGTCAGAAGATTGAACAAGGGAACCAACAACATATATAGAGGTAAGTTTCCTTTGATTTGTTTTAATTGTGATGGTATTGGTCATTTTTCTAACAAATGTCCTCATAATAAAAATAAGAGGAATGATGAAGATTACTCAAATAGAAAACAAACATATAAAGGCAAAAGAACCACAAAGAAAATTTTCAAAAAAATCTTATGAACCAAAGAAGACATCTCATCATCAGATGAAGATGAAGTCAGTGACAGTGAGACATAAAGAGTTTTATTCATGGCAATAGAAGACTCAGACAAAGAAGACACCGAAGAATAATACGAAGAGGTTGAAGAATAATATGAAGAGGAAAAAGTTGACTACTGAGAAGAATTTTTGTGTGCCATAGAAGTTATAAGAAGAGAAAAGAAGAAAAACAAGAAGCTACAAGCAGAACTAGACAAGAAAGAAGACACTCAGGAACTAGAACAAATGATCACAAATTTGAAGGTTCAAATAGAAGAAGATAAAAGAATTGAAGAAGAACTCAAATAACAACTAGAAGAAAGAGACAGGATCATTGGAAATTTGGAAGCATAGATTGTCACATTAAGAAAGGACCTTCAAAAGAAAAATATGCAGAACAACTCAAAATTTTTGGATGACATTATCAGCAGTCAAAAGCCCCATCATGACAAGTCTGGACTTGGATACAATCAGACAGAAAAGGGATCAAGATCCAAAACAACAGAATAAGAAACATATCCAAAAATCTATCCAGAAACAATCAAAAGGGATATGAAGACCTAGAAATAAGATTATAGGGACACTCCTCCACCGAGAAGATTCAGATTTCAGAATCAATGACCGACAGATATGCATCAGGAAGAAGAAGAATTCAAAAGAGAAACTCCTTTCATAAGATCTTCAACTGCCAGGTATCAAACTGTCTTTTTTAGTTTATGTTATGCATGTAATAATTTTGGACATAAAGATATGAATTGCAAAGCTAACAACAGGAACATAAACAACTTTGAAAGTTATACAAAAAAGGGTTATCCAAGAAGGCCCAATGAAACACACAGAAGAAGTTACAACAAGTTTGAATCATTGAGCACTGAAGTGGAATGTTGCAAGTTTAACAAATTTGGACACATGGCCAAAGATTGCAGAATGACAGTTCCTCCTAGAGAACCACAACAAAACAACAACAATCACATACATGAACCTCAAAAGAGAACATGGATAAGAAAGCAGAATCAATATAGCAATGAAGAATGCACACTCGCTCTACAAGATAAGCAGAAGAAACATGGTTGGTATGTTGACAGTGGCTGCTCAAAACACATGACAAGTGATAAAGACATGTTTCTTACATTAAGAAAGGAAAGAGATGGATCATTTTCCTTCAGAAATGATGATTCAACTAAAATCATTGGAAAAGGCACAGTCAGAATTGGAAACAAGAATACCAAGGAAGAAAATGTTCTACTAGTAGAAGATATGAAACATAATCTTTAAGTATGATTCAAATGTGTGACCAAGTTCATAAGGTTACCTTCGATTCACAAATGAGATATGAGAAAAGAAGGTTCAGGAAAATTGATTGCAATAGCTGCAAGAACTTCGAGCAACATATATGTACTAAGTGAAATTGTAAATGAAAAGTGTTGTCTAGGAAAGGAAGATGAAAGTTGGCTATGACATAGAAGAATGGGTCACATACACTTTGATAACCTTGTCAAAGTCAGAAAAAAGGAGGCAGTTAGATAAATGATCCAGATTATGAAACCAACCGATAATTTATGCAAACATTGTCAACAATGAAAGAAAACAAAGACCAGGTTTAAATCAAAAGAATATTCAACAACAAGACCACTGAAAATTGTGCATACTGATCTAGTTGGACCAACTACAACAAAGGGTTTAAAAGGTGAGAAATACTTTATGTTATTAGTTGATCATTATACAAGAATGACTGTAGTTTGATTTCTCAGGAATAAGTCAGAAACTTTTGAAAACTTCAAGGTCTACAAGGAAATGGTTGAAAATAAAATGGATTCAAAAATCTAATGTTTTAATATCTGATAATGGAGGAGAGTTCACTTAGAAGGAATTTATGGACTACTGTAGTAGGAATGGAATTAAAAGACAATTCTTCGTTGCTAGGACACCTCAACATAATGGATTTGTTGAAATAAATAATGGGAAGGTACATGAAATGGATTGAACAATGTTAATTGATTCCAAATTGACAGATATCTTTTGGACACATGCAATGCATAAAACATTTCACATTCAAAACAAAATAATGATTAGAAACACCACTGGAAAAACTCCCTATGAGCTATGGAAAGAAAGACCAGCAAATGTGAAACACTTCATAGTATTTGTAAGCAAATGTTACATCAAAAGAGAAGATTGCAGAATGAGAAAGTTTGACTCTCGTGTGGACAAAGGAGTACTTGTTGGTTACTCAAGTACAAGGAAAGCATACAAGTGTTACAATTTGAGGTTGAACAAAGTTGTGGAAAGCATCAATGTAACAATTGATGAAACAGGTGGATGTGAATTAAAGGAAGAAGAAAATGAATCAATGGAACAACTTTACGAAGAAGAAGCATAAGATGAAGAAGAAGTAGAAGGGGAAGATGAAGAGGATCAGACAGAAGTAGAAGAGAAAGTTCAACAAGTCCCTCCAAAGACACCTAGCAAATGAGTACAGAAGAATCATCCTTCAGATCAGATTATCAGAAATAAAGATGCAGGAGTTGAGACTAAAAGAAGAATTAGTTCACTAGAACAAACACACCTAGCACTCTCATCTACAATTGAACCAAATAGTTTTGAAGAGGCCAGCAAGGATGAATTTTGGAATAAGGCCATGGATGAAGAATTGGATCAAATAGAGAAGAATGACACTTGGGAATTGGTTCCAAGACCAAAGAATAAGAATATGATTGGCACAAAGTGAGTATTCAGAAATAAATTGAATGAAGATGGGCATGTTACAAGGAACAAAACTAGATTGGTATGTAAAGGATACACATAGGTTGGAGGAATAAACTTTGAAGAGACATTTTCTCCAGTTTCTAGAATGGAAGCAATTCGATTGCTCCTAACTTATGCATTATCCAAGAATATTAAAGTGTAACAGATGGATGTGAAATCAGTTTTTTTGAACGGGGAACTTGAAGAAGAAGTCTACATTGAATAACCAGAAGGATTTCAGTTGTCAGAGAACACAGATTATGTGTGTAAATTAAAGAAGGCCTTGTATGGTCTAAAACAGGCTCCTAGAGCATGGTACTTTAGACTGGATAAATATCTACAACAGACAGGGTTCAGAAAAGGAAGTGCAAACAACAACCTCTACATCAAGGTAACTCAAGATAGTATTTTATTAATTGAAGTTTATGTTGATGATATTATTTTTGGAAGTATTGATGACAAGTTAAGCCATAAATTTTCAAAGGATATGCAGAATGAATTTGAAATGTCATTACTTGGAGAATTTCCCTTCTTGCTAGGTATTCATATATGTCAAAGCAACCAAGGAATTTTTATTTATCAAACTAAGTATATCAAAGAAATGCTAAAGAGGTTTGGAATGGAAGATTGAAAACCAGTTACCACTCCTATGCAAACCAGTTGTAAGTTGATAAAAGATGATTATTCAAAGTCTACATACAAGAGGAAATACATGTCAATGATTGGTAGCTTACTATATGTGACAACATCCAGACCAGATGTGATCCGGATTATTTTCGACACGAAATGCAAGCGGAGATATAATAACTAAATGAACAGAGATATCGCAGATATTCAATAAGATAACATAAATGTATCAGAGATGCAACCATAAGCACAGATATATAGCAATACACGATTTCTATTAATGAAAGAAATGTATAGAGACTGTAACAATATAGAGTGAAAGACTCGCTAGAATGGTGGCAGCTTATCTCTGAGAAGAGATGTCACGGCTACTCGCATTCGCAAGAAGATGGTTACAATGAGGATCTGAAGGCCTTTTTACAATAAACAGGAATGCCAAAAACCCTAGACATCTGAAAACCTAACCCTAAGAGATGAAGCGCCAAAAGTCATGTGGGCCCCATTTGGGTAAGTGAGTACATCAACTTCCCAGGGTCGTAACTTTTGCATACGATCTTCGTTTTAGGCATGTGATAGATCGTTGGAAAGGTATTGTTGAAGAGATTCATTTTGGGGGATCAAGTATGCCTTTGGATATCATTGAGAACCTCTATCTCAAAAAACCTTCATTTGAGCCCTCAAAATGGCCCCGAAAGTTAAAAACTGCTAAAAATAGTAAATTGTCAAAATTGCCAGAAAACTATTTTGAGCCAGTCGGAAAAGGTGGGTGGCCACCGATATCCACCCAGATAAATATGTAATGCAGGCAGTTGGATAGGTGACATGATTTCAAGAAGAACCAAAGGAATCACATGTATTAGCAGTGAAGAGGATTTTCAGATATCTCAAATGAACAAAAGAGTTTGGATTATGGTATCCAAAAGGAAAGGATCTATCACTTATTTCCTACACAGATGTTGATTGTGTAGGTTGCATTGATGACCGACGAAGTACCAGTGGAGAAAATTTATACTTGGGTGAGTGTTTAGTATCATGGTTAAGCAAGAAATAATCATCAATATCCTTATCTACAACCGAGGTAGAGTATATTGCAACAACATCATGTTGTACAAGGGTTCTATGGATGAAACAAACTCTGAAAAATATACAAGTTGAGTATGATGAACCCATTCCAATCTATTGTGATAATACAAATACCATCAGTATCTCAAAGAACCTGGTGATGCACTCCAAGACGAAGAACATTCCAATAAAGTGTTGGAAAATATTTAATAGACAGCGAATGGCATAAGTACAGGAAGAGTGAATGGCATAAGTACAGGAAGACTGTATAGAGGATTAATGGAAAATATTTAACAGACATTGAATGCTTGTCATTGATGGAAAGTAGCATGCATAAGTTCAGAGAGGTCCAATGATCGAAGGTGAATGATCGAAGGCAGTGAATGATCGAAGGCAACACAACATTGATTGAGTAATCGAAGAATCTCTGATCATTGAAGAGGAGGACAGATCTCGGCCGTCAGATCCAATCACAGGATCCGAACATCGTTGGATCAAGAAGAATCCACACATCCTTTAAGGTACAAGGAGAAGCGGACGTAATCGCGATATGAAAAATCACGACTTAATCTGAGCCATCAGATCAAAGTTTGATCTGGACCGTTGTTTCCAGCCCATGTCGGAGTTTCGGGGATCGAGAGTTGGAGATGTCAAAGTTTCTTAACATAAGGAATCCCGATATCGCGATATGCGAAATCGCGATTTAATCTGAGTTGTCAGATTAAGGTTTGATCTGGACCATTGATTCTAGTCCTTGTTGGAGTTTCGAGGATCGAGAGTTGGAGATGTCAAATTTTCTTAACATCAGGAATCCCGATATCACGATATGTGATATCGCGATTTAATCTGAGCCGTTAGATTAAGGTTGAATCTGGACCGTTGCTTCCAGTCCATGTCGGAGTATCGGAAATCGAGAGATGGAGTAGCTAGAGACTCTCAACAGGAGGAGTCTCGAAGTGCCGAAATGAGAAATCCCAAAACAAGACACATCAGCAAACCTAAGAACGCGTGGCACAACCAGGGAATGAAAAGTGTCAAGATGATTCATCAATTCAGGCACATGTAAGTCACGAATCAGAGTGACACGTGGCAGTATTCAACATGTGCCAATCCACGTGTGACGTCAGCGGGTTTATACCACTTCAGAATTTCAGAAATCGGGAGATGGAGATGACAAGAACTCCTACCACAGGAGTCACGAAATCACGAAATGCGAAATCGCAAAATGTGAAATCGCGAAAGTGCATTATGCATAAGGTTGTGGTCATAGTCCTTGGTCACATCAGCGAGAGGTGAAGGAAAGAGCTAGAGAAACCAAGCTCATTTTCGGGGATCGCGACTTGGAGAGGCAAGAACTCAATGCAACAAGAATTCTGAAATCGTGATGTGTGAAATCCCGACTGAATCTGAACCGCCAGATCAAGATATGATCTAGACCGTTGATCTAACTTCTTTACATAGTTTCATGGATCAGGATTTGTAAGTGACAAAAACAATGAAAGCCAAGAGTGTCGAAATCACGATGTGTGAAATCTCGACTGAGTCTGAACTGTCAGATAAAGAAGTGATTTGGACCGTTGATCTGACTTCTTCACGAAGTATCGGGGATCGAGATTTGGAAGTGACAAGAACCTTGAACATCAGGGATATCGAAATAGCAATATGAGAAATCGCGGAATGATATGAACTGTCAGATCAAGTGTCAATCAGAGGGTTACTGTTCTCTCTCACAACTAACTCCTCAGTTTGGAATCTGTTAGCAAAACAGACTCATGATTGCCGATCAGTTAGCGTTTCAGTTGCTGAGACAGTTGTCTTCCTTTTTGCCTAAGGAGACGGGAAGTTGAACCGCCGTGAGGGAGTATAAAATAAAATGAGACAGACATCGTGATGTTGGCCGTTCTGTATGAAAAATGAATGAAACTGTAAGAAAGGGTAAATTATAGAATGTGCAGAGTGAGATGGAGAAGATGCACAGTGTGAGATGAAACTCAGCGAAGAGTAAAAGATGATGAAGAGAAGTTGAAACAGAGAAGAATGACAGAATGAGTTAATGCATAGCAGACCTGTTGAACAGACAGAGGAAGAAAAGAACAAAACAACAGTTTGTAGAAGACCAGTTTTACAGAACAAGGAAAGATTGGTAAGAATTGATTTATCTGTATAGTTGACTGCTTATTTATTCATTTAATATTCTAGGGAGGTTGGGAGGTGCTCGGGAGGACTATTGTCCTCAGTGGTTCAAGTGTGAGCTTGAACACAGGAAGTTGTAGCTTCCATCTGGTTGCAGCCAGAGAAACCAGGGTGGCAGGGTGGTGCAAGGGAGAACAAGTGTTCTATGTTATACAGGTTGGAGCCTGTATAATTGGAAGTTGGTGCTTCCATCCAGTTGGTGCTGGAACACATAGGGAGTTGGTGCTTCCTTCTAGTGGGTGCTAGAGAAACTAGAGAGTTGGTTCTCTCAAACAAGTTGCATCTTGTAAAACAGAGGTAGCAGCCTCACATTTTGTTGGTGCTCAATTAAAGATGATGTACAGAACTTAAAAGACTGCCTATCATTTCGAAGAAGAAGAGGTTTTCTCCCTTTATGGGTTTCCTCGTGAAAATCTATCTCTGTGTATATCTTGTGTGTGACTGATGCGTTTTTACTTTTACTGTCCATATGTTGTATAATGTTGATGATCACTTGAAGAAAGATTAAGATTGATTTAATAGAATTAAAATTGTTTAAGCTGAAAGACAACTGATTCACCCCCCCTCTCAGTTGTATTAGTAATCTCAACATAAAGTATCACTTTCTATGGGAACAGATTGCATAGAAGAACATCAAAGTTGATAATGTGGGCACAACCGAGGTAGAGTATATTGCAGCAACATCATGTTGTACAAGGGTTCTATGGATGAAACAAGCTTTGAAAAATATATAAGTTGAGTATGATGAACCCATTCCAATCTATTGTGATAATACAAATACCATGAGTATCTCAAATAACCTGGTGATGCACTCCAAGATGAAGAACATTCCAATAAAGTGTTGGAAAATATTTAACAGATAGCGAATGGCATAAGTACAGGAAGATCAAATGGCATAAGTACAGGAAGAATGTACAGAGGATTAATGGAAAATATTTAACAGACATCGAATGCTTGTCATTGATGGCAAGTAGCATGCATAAGTTCATAGAGGTCGAACGATCGAAGGTGAATGATCGAAGGCAGAGAATGATCGAAGGCTACACAACATTGATCGAGTAATCGAAGAATCTCTGATCATTGAAGAGGAGGACAGATCTCGGTCGTCAGATCCAATCACAGGATCCGACCAGCGTTGGATCAAGAAGAACCCACACGTCCTTTAAGGTACAAGGAGAAGCAGGCGTAATCGCGATATGAAAAATCACAACTTAATCTGAGCCGTCAGATCAAAGTTTGATTTGGACCGTTGTTTCCAGCCCATGTCGGAGTTTTGGGGATCGAGAGTTGGAGATGTCAAAGTTTCTTAACATAAGGAATCCCGATATCTCGATATGTGAAATCATGAATTAATCTGAGCCGTCAGATTAAGGTTTGATCTGGACCATTGATTCCAGTCCTTGTCGGAGTTTCGGGGATCGAGAGTTGGAGATGTCAAAGTTTCTTAACATCAGGAATCCCGATATCGCGATATGCGATATTGTGATTTAATCTGAGCCATCGGATTAAGGTTGAATCTGGACCGTTGATTCCAGTCCATGTCAGAGTATCAGAAATCGAGAGATGGAGTAGTCAGAGACTCTCAACAGGAGGAGTCCCGAAGTGCCGAAATGAAAAATATCGAAACAAGACACGTCAGCAAACCTAAGAACACGTGGCACAACCAGGGAATGATAAGTGTCAAGATGATTCATCACTTCAGGCACATGTAAGTCATGAATCAGAGTGACACATGGCAGTATTCAACATTTGTCAATCCATGTGTGACGTCAGCGGGTTTACACTACTTCGGAATTTCAGAAATCGGGAGATGGAGATGACAAGAACTCCTACCACAGGAGTCACGAAATCGCAAAATGCGAAATTGTGAAAGCCCCTTATGCATAAGGCTGTGGTCACAGTCCTTGGTCACATCAGTGAGAGGTGAAGGAAAGAGCTAGAGAAACCAAGCTCGTTTTCGGGGATCGCGACTTGGAGAGGCAAGAACTCAATGCAACAAGAATTCTGAAATCGCGATGTGTGAAATCCCGACTGAATCTGAACGGCCAGATCAAGATATGATCTGGACCGTTGATCTGACTTCTTTACGGAGTTTCGTGGATCTAGATTTGTAAGTGACAAAAACACTGAAAGCCAAGAGTGTCGAAATCGCGATGTGTGAAATCTCGACTGAGTCTGAACCGTCATATCAAGAAGTGATCTGGACCGTTGATCTGACTTCTTCACGAAGTATCGGGGATCGGGATTTGGAAGTGACAATAACCTTGAACATCAGGAATATCGAAATAGCAATATTCGAAATCACGGAATGATCTGAACCGCCAGATCAAGTGTCGATCGGAGGGTTACTGTTCTCTCTCACAGTTAACTCCTCAGTTTGGAATCTGTTAGCGAAACAGACTCATGATTGCCGATCAGTTGGCGTTTCAGTTGTTGAGACAGTTGTCTTCCTTTTTACCTAAGGAGACGGGAAGTTGAACTGCCGTGAGGGACTATAAAATAAAATGAGACAGATAGCGTGATGTTGGTCGTTCTGTATGAAAAATGAATGAAACTGTAAGAAAGGGTAAATTATAGAATGTGAAGAGTGAGATGGAGAAGATTCACAGCGTGAGATGAAACTCAGCGAAGAGTAAAAGATGATGAAGAGAAGTTGAAACAGAGAAGAATGCCAGAACGAGTTAATGGAGAGCAGACCTGTTGAACAGACAGAGGAAGAAAAGAACAGAACAACAGTTTGTAGAAGACCAGTTTTACAGAACAAGGAAAGATTGGTAAGAATTGATTTATCTGTATAGTTGACTGCTTATTTATTCATTTAATATTCTAGGGAGGTTGTGAGGTGCTCGGGAGGACTGTTTTCCTCAGTGGTTCAAGTGGGATATTGAACACAGGAACTTGTAGCTTCCATCTGGTTGCAGCCAGAGAAATCAGGGTGGCAGGGTGGTGCAAGGGAGAACAAGTGTTCTCTGTTATACAGGTTGGAGCCTGTATAATTGGAAGTTGGTGCTTCCATCATGTTGGTGTTGGAACACATAGGGAGTTGGTGCTTCCTTCTCGTGGGTGATAGAGAAACCAGAGAGTTGGTGCTCTCAAACAAGTTGCAGCTTGTAAAACAGAGGTAGAAGCCTCACATTGAGTTGGTGCTCAATTAAAGATGATGTACAAAACTTAAAAGACTACCTATCATTTTGAAGAAGAAGAGGTTTTCTCCCTTTATGGGTTTCCTCGTGAAAATCTGTCTCTGTGTATATCTTGTGTGTGACTGATGTGTTTTTAATTTTACTGTCCATATGTTGTATAATGTTGATGATCACTTGAAGAAAGATTAAGATTGATTTAATAGAATTAAAATTGTTTAAGCTAAGAGACAACTGATTCACCCCCCCTCTCAGTTGTATTAGTAATCTCAACAATTGGTATCAGAGCGGGTTCCTTTTATTCAAAGGTGGATCTGTAAGCTTAAACATGACAAGTCATGAAGGAACTTCAGCCTCTAAGCCCCCTCTGTTTGATGGAACAAATTTTTCCTTCTGGAAGATTAGAATGAGAACATACTTAATGGCCTTGGGTGCTGATGTTTGGGATGTAGTAGAGACTGGATATACAAAGCCTGTTGTGCTAGCCTCCAAGGATGATAAGTTAGAGTTTAGTTTTAATGCTAAGGGGATGAATGCTATCTTGAATGGACTTGTTGAAGCTGATTTTGTAAAGGTGATGCATCTTGATACTGCCAAAGCAGTGTGGGATAAACCTATTAACAGTTATGAAGGAAATGAGAAAGTAAAAGATGCCAAACTTCAAACATACAGATTGAAATTTGAACAACTAAAGATGAATGAAGATGAAACAATTAGAAAGTATCTTTTAAGAGTTGAAGAACTTGTAAATGCCATGAAGGGTCTAGGTGAGAACTTTGATGACTCACTCTTAGTTCAGAATATTTTAAGATCTTTGCCTGATAAATTTAATCCAAAAGTCTCTGCAATAGAAGAATTAAATGATCTTAAAAAT
>ML777349.1:1020734-1033994 GCA_009831015.1 Picea engelmannii
TCAATAGTCAATATGTTGGTTCTGTTGTGGTTCACAATGAACTTCACTAGTTCTTATCCAAATAGTTTTGACTATTGCTGCCAACATCTATGATCACTCAAGGAAATCAAATTCATGAGAACAGAAACAGGGCATATGCAAAACAGGGCAAGTAAAGATCTCTAAGCAATGATATAATAGAAATCCTAGTCTAAGTTGTATTGCTATCATCTAACAAAGTTAAAGATTTAGCTAATTTAATGTTTACACTACTGAAAACAAATGCTAATGTTAATATACGAAGAGGATGACCTTTGTTTGGCGGTGGGCCCTTGCCGCTTCAACAGGTCAGCTACTGAAGTCTACAGGAGGCTTGTCTTCAACACATGCATTACTCTCATTCACATTTCGAAACATAGAATCAAAACTCTCGTTAACAACTCAACTCATACTTAATCATAGATAATCAAAATATGGAGATAAATGACATTCCATTAATCTTCACTCAGAATATGTTCTGTACTTATCACACGCTGCTTCACATATTGGTAATATGCTAACTCTCCTACACTTCCACCATCCTTGACATGGTTGTTTAATAGTCTTAATCGTGAAACACAAGGAGGTGAAGTCATTTGCAAATCAATCAGTTGTTAAGTTCAATCATTCGGTTACATCTTTAGCTTCATCCTCATGACACGAAGTGCATGAGGATGAGGCAATCAACAAACTATTCTTATCATAACTTTGCTAAAGCAAATAGATGTCCACCAATTGGCTTAGGCGAGATCTGGAACTTAACTTAGTGCATTAGGCTCTTCCATATTAGAATCGGATCGTAACAGGTAGATGGTAGCGGATCATGATAGTGGGAAAAAGGTGTTACCGGATCGTGACAGTGCATGGTCGTTGGTACCAGATCGCAACAGGTAAGATTTTAGTACCGGATACGTTTGGTACCAGATTCAGACAACAACAGTCTTGGTGTGTAGGTACCAGATAGCTGAGCTGGTACAAGAACACTGGATATCTAGAGGTCAAAGATTTATATATATGACAAATTAAAGCATTAGTACATGAAATATTTAATTCCCTAACTCAATAAACCACAAAATGCATGAAATTAACTATACTTTACCTTATGACCTTATTACTGGCAAATGGTAGTGTTCTTGTCATTCAATCAAGCTTTAGGTAGGCCAAAAAGGTATAGGTGAAGAGTATAATAGGGTAATGGGGATGTCAATTTCGGGTCTCAACATTCCCCCATGCCAAAATCATTGCATGTCCTCATTCAACTGAAAACAAACACAAAAATTTTCAAAACTTGAGACTGTGTTCTTTACTTTGGTGGATCAATGATGTTGATGGCTGAAGCTTCTTCTTTCAGCTCCCTTTTGATGACCCTAACATATTGTAGGAGTCGTAATACCTTCTTGAGCTTGTTAGAAGTCTCTTCATGGTCGTCTTGAAGTTGTTGGATGGTTGCTTTCAATTGCTCATTTTCCTTTTTGATATACCTGTCCAAGAGTTGGTATTCCTTTACTTCTTGTTGGAGTTCCTGATTTTTTTTTTGTAGTTCCCCAATCCTTTTCCTCATTTTTTCTTTTGTCAAGGTCTTTGTTGACTCCATCATTACTAGTTGGATGCACTCCCTTTCCTCGAATTCCTCCGTCATCCCACATAAAGTAATAGTGGCTTGCTCCTCAGTCAAACTAGGGATGTCATCTTGGATTGGTAAATCCTCATAAGGGGAGGTAAGGTCGATTGGATCTTCCTGTGTATGAGGACTGACTATTGTTTTTCCCTTCTGTTCCATGCTCCTCGTAGTTATTTTACAAGGAGGTACCGGATCAGGGATGCTCACAGGCTTCCTTTTCTTCTTTTCTAATTGTGAAATGGTGACAGGGGGTTGTGCCACAGACTGTTTACTTTTAGTTTCTAAGCTATGCTTCCCTTTCTTCATCATTTTCTGATGGTCCTCTTTCTCAACTGCCACCGTTGAAGTCTCCTCTACTAATTTTTTTTTACATTTTGATTCAGACCTTTTATAAGTCTTTTTGACTGTGGAAGAGGACCTTGATTTTTCATGTTGGCTCACTGCCCTAGATGATGGTGGAGTTGTACTTTCCTTCTTGCTCTTTTTCTCTTGGGGTTCCTTCCTTTTCTTTGGACCATGTTGGGTTTCCTCCACAGATTTGTTTTCTGTGGGAAGGTGTTGTGTGATAAGGGTTTTCCAACTAATCCTCTGTTTCCTAAGCTCATGTAAAACTAGCATTTTAATGAGACCTTGATGGTAAATGCTAGTCTTCTCTGTTTTGGAGATGGATTTAACACCTCTTACCATTTTGTTGAAACTCATCCATAGAAAATATGGGAAATCGATTTCAGGGCCTCCTTCAAAATGCAATAGAAGCCGAAGATGATATATGAAGGTCACAACATACATGCCTTCACAGGTGACAAATCGTTGAAGACTGGTAATCATTGGATGGTATTCTTCTTGTGCACACTGTTAGTAAGGTGCGACATTGTACCCATTATGAAATGCTCTTCTTGTGTGTTCCCCACCATCTAGCTGGTGTTTCTATCAATGCTTTGTCCAGTGCCAACATCCTCTGTTGTACTGATACAATTCTCTCAAATTTAGCTAGAAATGTCCCTAAATGATTTATACCATCAAATGTAGGAAGATTACTTACTTCTAAGACAATCCAACGAACTGCTCTGGTCAATATGGCATAGACTTCATACATTACGTTCTACCAATTTTCCAATGCTTCCTTTGAATCTGATGAACATGCACTTTCACTTCACCAACTTAGATTTCCATCTGATGTGGGATTAATATAATCTTGTTGTCTTGCTGTCAGTTTCTAGATTTTCTCTAGCTCATAGGCGTGATCTTCTTCTCTTATGGATTCTGTGTATCTACGACCTTCATCAGGATCAAGAGGTGCAATGAACTTGAGGCCATTACCCTCAAATGTCATTCTTCTCTTCTTTAGATCAACAACAGTCAAATTGTTGAAAGCCCAATCAATTCCTAATAGTGCAGGATAAGGACAGTTATCATCAACAATCTCAATCACTTCGAAATATGCAAACTTCCTTACCCTGTCGATGTGCTCTAGTCTTCCAAAGGGGCTCACCACCTATTGATTATCCATCCTGAGCCCGATAGGAGAGTAAATCAATCTAGTTTTTTCCATCAGTGCCCAAGTCTGCTTTGTCATAACATTTACCTCTGATCCCAAGTCAAGGACCACATAGTCCACGTCGTAGTCTCCAATCTGAGCACTAAGGTGCAATTCCTTGTTTTTCCTTATTTTCCTTGATACTTGATTCACATATCTACTTAGCATAGGGTCTATTCTTCCATTTTCATATTGTCCTACTAGGTGTTGTAGCTCCTACACAACTTTTTCATCTTTAATCAAATTGATACATGTATATGAGAAGTCTATGAGCTTGCTTACCTCTTTTCCTTGTTTAGATAGAGAATATTGATCAAATGATGGTGGAATTTCATATTCCCTAACTTCTGGTTGTGCCCTAGAAGAAGAAGAAGCTTGTTCTCCTACAAATTATTTCCTTTCTTGTTCAAAAGTGTGTCTCTCTCTCATCAAATCAAAAAATTGTGCCTTCTTTGCAACTCTTATGATCCCTGATCCTTCTGTAGTCTTTCCTAGAGTCACCCTATATTCTCCTATAACAACTCCTCCTCTAGTAATAACATCAACTCTGGGGTCCTCACTGCGAGGTTCTGTTGATATTAATTAGACTTGTTGGTTTCCTTCTCATCTATATTGAAGTTTAGCTAACAACATTGGACACTCTTCAATGATATGATCAAATGAATTACAATAGTTGCAAGTAGTACAAGGGTTTTGACAATACCTTTCCAAATGTCTAGGATGTGCGCAGTTATAGAAAATGATCTGATCTCTACCTCGACCCATACCACCTCCTCATCCTCTTCCTCTAAATCCACCACGAGGGTTGAAATTTTCTCTTCTTGAGGAGTTGGACTATGCATTATTTCCTTCTTGTTGAGATTCTCCTTGAATTATATATGTATCCCTTGATCTTTCATGCATGAGATCATAAGCCCTACAATCCTTCTCATCATGCCCCATAGATTTACAAAATGTGCAGTAAATATTGGTAGGTGTCTGGACATATTTTTTCATATAATAACATTCACCAGGGTGATGTCTAGTTCTACATACCTCGCACCAGGTTACAATAGCCTTCTTCAAAGGATTAGGTGCTCTAGAGGCCAAGTATTCATGAAATAGGGGACAATGCTCTTTGTCATAGCCTTCTGATTTACATCTGATACACCAGATATCTTCTCTTTTCTCTTTTCCTTTATCTTTCTTCATATCTTCCACCTACAAGGATAAACTAGTTAACTGATTCAATATCTGACTCATACCTGGGATGGATTCTCCTACAGGGGCTGCTTCTAGTTTCATGGAAATCTATAGAACTTCAGCCTACAAAGCGACCTTCTATTGCATCAAAGGAACTCTGATATGTGGCAGGAGGGCAGTGATGAGCCATTCTTTATTTCATTCATCTAGAATCTGAAAACTTAAATGGCCTGTCAAAGTCTTAAACCTATGATCAAATTCCCAAACAGGTTCAGTTACCTTCTGCTTGATTTCATTCAACTCTGTTATGCATTGTGACTTCGACTTAGGATTAGAACTCCGCACTCAAGGTAGTCTTAATGTCATTCAGGGGTTTAGTTTGTCCAGGTCCTGAAGCAAACTTCATATACCAGCTCAGTGTGCGATCCCTCAAGGTAGTACTGAACTGAGCTCTCTTGACAGCTTCGTCGGTGAATTACTTAATGCTCCATACAAATTTGCATAGGAACCAATGTTGGTTCAGATCTTCAGATCCATATCCTCTAAAAATAGGTAACCTCATTTCATATGCCATATATCTTCCTTGGTTTCTTGACTGAGTATGTACTAAACTGCTTGTAACAGTACTCTGATTTCTCTGACTTTTATGGTTACTCTGGTTACGCAATGCTGCTAAAACAATAGGATGAGTATTAGTACTTACTTCGATAGTAGGCACAGTTCCTGAAGTTTTTGGTTCTTCCTGGAAAAGTTCTTCGGATCCTATTTCCTCTGTTCTTGAGGACTTTGAATACTCTTCATATGTTAGATTTGCTTCTTCTCCACTGTAGAATCCCTCGTCTTTGTAATTCTGCTTAAACATGTTTACAAGAGGAACCTCTCTAAACGGTCTCCCACTACGCATGTGTCCATCCTCTGTGTCACTGTCGTTGTTTGGATTCTTGAACATTAACTTCACTGTATTTTCAGGATATTCTTATCATGCAATAACATCTTAATCCTCATCTTTAAAAAGTGTAATAACTTTCCTCTCGGTCCCTTAAATAAATATCTCTCTGCTTGACTATATGATTCCACGCTATCAATAGAAAACTCAGTAATGTACCCTCTGATAGTGCTATCAAACCAGAGATCCACTGCTCTAGACACAACGTTATCGACTCTCTTGAATTTCTTTGTCAGTGTTGTTGTCCAAACCACAGGTGCCCTAGATCTTATCTCAAACTGAGTGTCTCCTAATCTGGCTAACCACTCATATAACTCCTTATGAACTCCTCCAAGGAAAATCTCATGTATGTCGATAAATATTTACCTTCCCAACCAGTCTTTTGTAATAATGTTAGGATTCTTGTTCTGAGATTTGACAAAGTCCTTCTCTTGTTCTTCTATCCACTTCTGAATCTTTGTCCTTGATGGAAACCACCTTGACATTCCCTCAAGAAGATCTCGGTCTTGACAATAGAACCATTTGTTATCACAGGGGTAGACCCAAGTTTCAACTCTTACAGCACACCAACAAACCCTAACTACTGTCCCTTTTGGCAACACCTGTGAAGAAGATGCAGTCTCACCTGAAGTAGCAATAGGGGGTTGTAGGACACAGGTGTCTACAACCAGAGAAAATGCAAACTGATTCCAAAACACAACTCAAAACAATATAGATATTCTTTACCACTCTTAAGCTTACTTTGCGAAGTTATATCTCCGATCTAACACAACAATGCAGTAACAATATATAAGATGACAAATAACACAACATCAACACAAAGACAGTAAGATATACATGGTTCACCCTCTCCCTAGGGATACGTCCACAGAACTGTTTTTCTTGATATATTAGATGAAAACATATAGTTCTATCTGTGCACTTAGCTGCAGATCTTTCTCTCTTTCTCTCTTTCTCTTCCCTCCCTGCGCACCCAGCTACAGGGTTGATCTTCTCACCCAGCTGAAGATCCAAAATACAGACTCAATAATTCTCTCAACAACAATAATCTACAATGATAAATGACAATAATAATACGAACGAACCCCCTCCCATGTCTTCTAGACCTTTATTTATACATTACATGACCAAAGTCTAGGTGTCAAAACCCTAGGTCCACTTGACCTATGTTTTAAGGGCTTTGCCAACCTGTCCTTCCTTATTTTCTATGAGGTGATCCAAAGCATCCGTTGGTGTCTTCTTCAGCTTGCTGAGTTGTCCACGATCCCTCTTCTTTGCTGCTTTATCTTCCTTGATCTTCTCTTCCAATGGCTAGCTTTTCCTTTACTTCGCTCCTTCTTTTTTGCTTCTTTAACCAATTTGACCCTTCCTCCGTTTATGTGCCTTCCCATGTAGTTCATACTTCGCCTTTATTCCTTAATATTTTCTTCCTTACATAACCAAGGGACAACATTGCAGTGATAATGTAACACATTCCAATGCACCATGTGGGAGGATTGATAGGTCCAACAAATTCGATGGCCCATTTTTCGAAGGGTTCAAGTGTAGTCACTAGGAAGAGGGGGAGCTCATATATTTGACAAGGCTTTCCCACCCATTGAAATACATCATTTCACTTACAATAGTCCTTAGAATCGATGAAGAGAGAGGGCCACCAGAGTTTGGTGCTTTGAACCTTGTGCACAATGGCCTTGTCATTATGGCCTCCAACAATTCCTTTGTGTGGCTCATATCAGATGGAATCTCGTTCATGTACCAAATTATAGTGACGTAGGACTCCATATACACCCAACTTATACAAATTTTCGGTAATTAGTTGATAATCAACACTTTGGGTCACTCATTGGTGACATTGTGCAGGAGTATATTCCCTGGGAGCTTGTCCGGAATTCGTTTATTTTGGCCAGTTGATCCGGAATGGATTTGATGCATAAGAGTTGTGCATCAGGAATCACATCATCGAGGTTGATATAAGCCTCTCCCTTCTTGATGTGCGATAGATAACCCAACCCCACATTATATTTGTCTGGTTTTACCACAAACTCAAAGTCAAATTCCTAAAAAAAAAAGCAATCACCGATCAATGCGACCACCCAACACTAGGTTTTTAACTAAATACTTGAGGGATGAATGATCAATGAATAATTTGAAAACGGACCCCAGCAAGTAGTGGAAGAATTTTTGCAAGGCATACACCATAGCCAGGCCTAATTCACGCTCGATGGTGGTATAATTTTTCTCAGCATCAGATATTTTTCATCTATAAAAGTATACTAGATGATCGATACTGCCTTCCCTTGCTTGGTCTAGAAAGACACCCAACATGATGGACGAATCATTGACATGAACATGGAAGATCTTGGACCAATCTAGAAAAATCCAAATGGGTGTTTTTAGAACCAGAAGTCACCTCTGGATTGCGGCAGAGGTAAGCCTGATACCCATCAGAATTTATGTCACAAATTGTTATAAAATGGTCAAATGGGCGCAGTCTCAAGAAAATATTGTCTTAACTCAGAAAATTGGACTGGTATTCACAAGTAGATGAAGTCTTAGTTTAACTTCAGTCAGTAGTTTGTAGTAAGGGTTAATAAGAGGAATACTTCAATGAGAAGGATGTAGAGGTCTACCGCGGACATCAGGTCTTTCAGTAGCCCAAATAGGAAAGACTTAAAAAACAAGATCTTCTTGAAATTCAAATCTTAGAGAAACTGAAGGAAATTATAACAGCATTACAATCAAATATTCATCATAACACAGTCACAACAATTCATGTGAATCAGTCATCATCAATCCTCTCAGTAACAAAGGCAAATAAGTTGGAGTAAGAAAGTTGACTTTCATTAAACAAGAAGTCTCAAAAACAAATACATAGCCAAAAAACCATAAGTTTCATTAAAACCTTACAGTATGGGAGCTTTATTCTACCATCGACTCGTAACAAAATATCAAAACTGAGTATTTAGACTCAGAACAACATGCCAACACCAGGAGTGTGACCTCACTATAGCAATCAAATCTTTGTGTCTGTATATTCTTCTTTCATGATGCACTTTCACTCCTTTGTTAGACAGAATATCAGATCGGTATGGATCTGGCAGGGAAATCTGTCCATAAGGGTACCATGGGTTGACCGCTCCAGAACCTCCATGCCTTCCATTTATGGATTGAGCCAAGGTTTCAACCACCTGTTCAATTTACATTAACTGCTTTTCCCCAGAGAGTGGCCAAGACGAAATGCTCAGGGGACGACCACGTGCCTACTCTCCAAGGCTCGGAAGCTAGCCTCCTTTCCTCTGGCCCCTCCTCAATGTAACCCAGGGCCATGACCCTGTGCTAATGACATCTCAACATTTCACATTTTGGGGGTTTTCATATGGCTCCCCTTCAGATTTCCCGATATCAAAATCGGCAAAATCGCTTATCTGACTGATGGTCAAATCTGCTTCTCAACGAATGGTTGTGATGCTTCCTCTGGACTCTAAAATAGTCCTCTATGCACAACTAGGGGGCAAATGCTTCTCCTAAACATTACTTTCGCATGACCATGGGTCGTGACCTAGTGCTTATATCCAAAGGCATTTCGGGATTTCACCTTTTGGGGATTCTGACATGTTAGACATCAAAATTCCCGATCCACAAAACCTTGAAATATCTTATCAGGCGCCACATGCTCCTTTGGTTTGGACAACCAAGATTGATTTTGCGATTTCACACTTCACGAAATTTTCTTGTGGCTCAAATCAAAACCCCTGAAATCCAGTTCCGCGACATTTCTTAATCCACTGCCCCCTGTCCCTGCTGGATCGGATGGCTCCCACGAATCTTGGATTTCGAGACATCGGCATATCAACACATCGGCACATCGACAATTGACACATCGACAATCGACACATCGGGACTTTCACGCATTCCTCACTTAAATTCTCTCGAAGCTCATTTCCCCGGATACTTGGATCAACTGACACCTCTCCCCTTCAAGATCAATGACTCATGTTGATTTCAGGTCTCGGGAGTTCTGATCCTCGACAAAAAAATTTAATAACATTTCGAACTCTCGATTCCCATGATAATTTTCCACCATTGATCTATCCCAATGAGATCCACGACCCATATTTAATCTTTTCTCTACCTTTGATTTCGGGCCTTCTCTGGCGCTAAACTTCACGCAACTTTGACCTTTCGAAAGAACGTGAGTCGTCGATCGATAATCCTGATTGGGTCTCCGCCATTGAAAGGTTAAAATTTCCTTCTACTTGATTTGAGTCCATACCAACCTACTCTAAGTGTTGTGCTTGTGCTTATGGTTTTGGTTTCTGTGAACAATTACCTGGATGAATGACTGAGGGCTTGGGAAAACAAATGATCTGTGACAGAGGTAAAGAGAGAAGTGATCATCTTAGATAAAATAGGAAATATTAGGGCTGATACTTCTCGGGTAGGACAACATAGAACAAAAGGTCGCTCAAAAGATCGAGGGCAGATGTAGAGCGAACTACAAGACGAAAGGGAAAAAATTAAGAATGGACCTATGAAAGGAAGATATACAAGAAAAAATACTGACTTAGGTAGAAACCACAAACCCCTAAGGCTTTGAAAAGTTTATGTGATAACATTTGGCTCCATAGGGGATGGCATGCTCTTTGCAAGCTACCAAGAACCAGTAGTTCCATTGCCTTAGTTGTTGGGCTATGGAGTCTAGCTCAAAACCTTCACAGAAGAAAACAGGGAAATATGTATAATGCTTTACCTAAAAATGAAAACAAACACATGGGCTCTAGAAAAGAGTTTATTTTTGTACAATCCTAGGCTAACTGATTTTTACAAAATGCTAGGTGAAAGCAAACTTCCACCATAGCCACCCAGATTGCTCAGTACTATAATTCTTCTCTTCGCTGCAAATGATCCACAAAAGGTAAGGGAATTAAGAAAGCAGAACGAGAACATGATTTGGAACACCAACCATACCCCTAATTGATGATAATATGAATAGCCTTGTAGGCTCCAGTGCTTTTGGAAAACATAGCTCCATATACAACCCCACAGGGTCACACAATTTATAATCAGGAAATCTCAACTGGCAATAAATTACCTCCTGTGCTTCCTGGTTGCTCACCCATCATTCGATGTTCTCAGAGTGTACAGGTGTGTAGATGACTGGTGCAGGTCTAATGATCCCAAGTGATACTTTCTCATTTGTAGGGTCAAGACAGGAGATAAACTGCACCTTTAGCTCCTCCATTTCTCCCTTGTCTGTTCTGATAACATCTACTAGATGAGAGAAAGAAGTCTCTTCATGTATATCCATGGATGGATATTTCTCTCTATCATGCTGCTCTTGGTAGGAGCTTTCTCTTTCTTAAGAAGATTGGAAACCTATGCTTTATGCTTCTGAATACTCTTCAGGGGTAGGTGAGCGCAGAGCGCTTCTATCTTGCAAAGAGAAAAGAGAGATATCTTGATTCTTTTCCTCAACCATTTCTTCTTTTAAATCTGAGACAACAGGTGTACTGGGGGCGGAAAATAATGCATCCATAGTTATTCCATCATTAGCGCTATCATCAATCACATATGGAAGGACTTATTCTTGGGAAATAGAGAGAGAGAACTTTTCATCTGTATTTGCAAGATACTCGCTTTCGTCCGCACTTTCTCTCTCAATCAGATCTTTACCAAACTCATCACATGAGGAACACTCTATCATCTGTAGCATGTGGAGTGAAAAAATATTACAACAATCATAAAAAATAAGATGATTCGGGTAAATATTCCCATAATACGAATTAAAAGCATCATGAAAATCCTTCAAAGAATGGATACTAGCAGCAGAGAGAGATAGACACCATCCAAGAGAATCTTCTTTTAGAGAAAAACAAAACATCTTTATCCAGACATCCTCGTGAAATAAGCCATGTTCAATCTTGTATGTATGAAATTTTAATAAGTGCTCACTGGGATGGTCATGCTTGCTTCCTCTGAATCTCAGAAGATAATCATCCCATTCGTTTATAGCTGGCACTGGATGTGGATAACCATATATGGTTGAGAAATTGAAAGCGACAAACTTCTGAACCAAGATAGCTTAGAGATGTGGCTCCTCCTTTTCTCCTTGAAGGCTTTCACCAAGATCAGTTTCACAATCACTATAATCAGGAACCATGGAAGAGATCTGCTTTTCATTGTCTTTGTTGGGATATCTGTCAAATCTTTTTGTTCTTTGTCGGTATCCGACATCACTTCTTCATCATAACCAGGGCTACCAAAAACCTCTATTTCAAGGAACAAAATATCCTCTGCATATTCTTTGTGAGAGCAGCGAGAAAAATCTTCCTCCAATCCCTCCATCCTTGCAGAAAGAGATTTTACCAGATCCATCAACTCCTTTGTAGTATATCCTTCATTCTCATGGATTTCTTCTTCATAGATTTCATCCTCCCAGCTTTTAATTTGAAACAGTCATACCTTGAACACAGTCTTTATATTCTTCACAACAATTATGACAAATTAACTTGGAAGAATAAAAATATTGACAGTGTCTATTGAAAGATGCATGAAACTCTCTCAGGGAGGGGATGCTAGCAGGGGGAAAGGATCGAAACCACTCAGGAGCATCCTCGTCTAATGAGAGTATGAACATCTTCATTAATACATCCTCATGATGTATCTCCCACTGATGCATGAGTTCATGAAACTCACAAAGATGCTCGACAGGATTTTCATCTCCGTGTCTTCTAAATATAGGCAAATAATCACCCCATTCGTCCACAGTAGGGACAAAATTAGGAAAACCAGGAACAACAGAAAAATTAAAGGGAGAAAACCTTCGAGCCAATTTTTTTTCCATCTCAAACCAGTGGAGTCATTAATCGATCCTTTAACCATGGAGTCACTAGGTGAATGATATGCATAATGAGTGTATTTTGTCTTTGTCCACCATCAAAGACCAGCTCTGGTCATTGTGTTCTCCCAGGGCATACTGTCATTGTATCCTAGTCCTGTCTTGTCATTTGGAGATCTTTGATTGCTAACAATCTCATCTAATTTTTCATTTCTTTTTTCTAACTTCTTCAACTTTTCTGTTGTCAATAGTAGCTCCCCTTTTGTGTGATCCAATTCTTCTTTCAATTTCTCATAATATTCTAATTGTTCCTTCAAGCTATTAATGGTCTTTTCAAGCTCGTAATTCTCTTCTTCACAACTACTCAATTCACCTTTTAGTATTATGTTTTTGTTTCTAAGCTTGCTATTTTCATTTTCAACATGCTTCAACTTTTCAAGATTCTCATCTTCTTGTTCACTCTCTGCATTGTCTTTGTATCCCCAAAAGGAATCAAGGTTGGTTTCTTCGTCTGAATCTTCTTCACAAATGATTTCTTCTTCTTTAGAATTCTTGTGATCATCATCCTGGGTTTCTTGGGTTATGAAGATGACTTCTCCTCCATCATTATCTTCTTCATCACTCTCATCTGAGGAGATGTAATCATCCTGGGAGTAGAAGCTCTTTTTATTGTTGAGACTTATCTTTTTATAGTAGCAGTTTTCAACAATATGTCCTATTCTACCACAGTTAAAGCATTTGAGAGGAGACTAACCTTTGTATCTTCCACTTCCCTTCTGAAACCTTCTTACAAAATTTTATATTTCTTCATCAAGGTCGTTATCCTTGTATTTTGTCTTCTTTATGGCTTTAAAGGCTACTTCATTGTTTGGCTGGTCACTTTCTGTACCTATTCTTATTTCATATGCTATAAGAAACCCATGTAATTAATCCATTGTCATTTTGGTCAAGTCCCTAGTTTCTTCAATGGCAGATACCTTAGCATCATACTTCAAGAGAAGTGATCTCAACACTTTTTGTACAACCAATGATTCATCGAGCTCTTCACCTAATCCTCTGATAGCATTAACAACTTCATCAACTCTAAGAAGATAGGTTGCAATATCTTCCTTTTCATT
>ML777349.1:1044504-1061132 GCA_009831015.1 Picea engelmannii
ATCTCCCCCTTTGTCATTGATGGCAACACTCATGCTCCCCCTATCATCATGATCCCAATTTCTCTCCCCCTTTGACATCAATGGAAAAGGGTAGGGATTCTCCCCCTGAGTTTAATGGAAAAAGGTAACTCTCTTCTTTGGGGCAGCTCCCCCTGAACATGTGGCACTCAATAATAATTCATACTTATTTTTGGTCTTTGGAACTTTTTCTTCCTTGGAATCCTTTTCTGTGGCTTCTATATTCTCTCTCTTCTTCATGTCTAGGATGTATATGTTGTTCGGTCTTCTTGTTGCAGTTGAAACCAATCTTCCTGAGTTATTTTCTCTGATTTTACATTTTCGGGAGTCAAACGTAAGAGTGTATCCTTGATCACATATTTTGCTGACACTGAGGATATTATGCTTCAGATCTTCAACCAATAGGACTTTTCCTTCTTTTACATTTTCACTTCCAAGCTTTACAATTCCTTTTCCAAGTATTTTAGTAGATGAGTCATCTCCAAATGTAACATTTCCACCCTTTTTCTTCAAGATGACAAATTTTCTTTGATCTCTAGTCGTATGAGATGAGCACCCACTGTCTATGAACCATTCATCTTCTTCTTTGCATTCTTTAGCGACCAATGTTATTTGACAGTTTTCATTTTGTGGAATTTCTTTCCTTTTCCATGTTGTAGTTGGTATACAGACATTTGGCATATGATTATCTTCCTTCATCTCTTTGCAATCTCGTGCTTTATGACCAAGATTATTGCACTTGTAACATACAATATTTTGATCCATTAATGGGTCAAATGGATTGTAATTTATGTTGATAGGTCTACGAATATTTCCATATCTACCATTTTCACTATTCATGTAGCTTGCATACTTATTACTTTCATTGATTCTACAATTGATTGCCTTGTGTCCAAAATTTCCACAAGTATAACAATGTCCAAGAAAGAAATTTTGATACCTGGGAGTAAGTGATGTTCTTTATGGTGTGGTCCATCTGGGTTCACGATCTATTCTTCTATAGTTTCCTTCATAATGATTTCTTTCATACTTGATGGGAGAGGATCTTCTTGATGTCTCATTCCTTCTGAATTCTAGTCTTCTATCTTGTTTTTCAACTTGTTCTGGAGTGTTGGTTTCATCATTTTTATCTTCCTTCTCTTATTTTGTCGTCTTCAAACTGTCATTGTATCCTAGTCCTATCTTTTCATTGGATATCTTTGATTTCTAACGATGTAATCTAATTTTTCAATGCTTTTTTCTAACTTCTTAAACTTTTCTACTGTCAATAGTAGCTCCCCTTTTGTGTGATCCAATTCTTCTTTCAATTTCTCATAATCTTCTAACTGTTCCTTCAAGCTATTAATGGTCTTTTCAAGCTTGTAACTCTCTTCCTCACAACTACTCAATTCACCTTTTAGTATTATGTTTGTGTTTCTAAGCTTGCTATTTTCATTTTCAAAATGCTTCAACTTTTCAAGATTCTCATCTTCTTGTTCACTCTCTGCATTGTCTTTGTATCCCCAAAAGGAATCAAAGTTGGTTTCTTCGTCTGAATCTTCTTCACAAATAATTTATTCTTCTTTAGAATTCTTGTGATCATCATCCTGGGTTTCTTGGGTTATGAAGAATACTTCTCCTCCATCATTATCTTCTTCATCACTCTCATCTGAGGAGATGTCTTCATCCTGGGAGTAGAATCTCTTTTTATTGTTGATACTTCTCTTTTAATAGTAGCAATTTTCAACAATATGTCTTATTCTACCACACTTAAAGAATTTGAGAGGAGACTTACCTTTGTATATTCCACTTCCCTTCTGAAACCTTCTTACAAAATGTTTTATTTATTCATCAAGGTCGTTATCCTTGGCTTTTGTCTTCTTTATGGATTTAAAGGCTGCTTCATTGTTTGGCTGGTCGCTTTCTATACATGTTCTCATTTCATATGCTATAAGAGACCCATGTAATTCATCCATTGTCATTTTGGTCAAGTCCCTAGTTTCTTCAATGGCAGAGACCTTAGCATCATACTTCAAGAGAAGTGATCTCAACACTTTTTGTACAACCAACGATTCATCGAGATCTTCACCTAATCCTCTGATAGCATTAAAACCTTCATCAACTCTAAGAAGATAGGTTGCAATATCTTCCTTTTCATTCATCTTCAAATTTTCAAATTCTTCTCTATGTCGTTGAAGCTTGACCTGCTTAACTTTTGGAACACCTTCGTAGATACTCTTGAATTTTTCCCATACCTCTTTAGCAGTGCTGCAACCCCTCACTTTGCTAGCAATGGTTTGCCAATGCTGCTAGAATAACATGTTTGGCTTTTGAATTACAACTCATAAGATTCTTCTCATTTGGATCAGTTGGAGCATTATTTGGGATTACATAGCCATTTACAACTAAGTACCAAATGTCTACTCCCAAAGCCGTTAGGTAATTTTTCACTCTATCACTCCAGTATGCATAATTTATTCCATCAAATTTTTGAATCCCATTTCAAATGTGCTCATCGTCATCCATCTCTGCTCAGGATTTTTCTTCCAGTGGTTAAACTATTCTGAAGGCAACCTTCTCTGATACCAATTGTTGATACTAAGAGGGGGGTAAATCAGTATCAAGTACAATTTAAAAAAAAAATTCAACTTATACTTAAACCATTCAATTATATCCAATGATCAATGAACAATAGTATAAGAGTTACACCAATACACCACAATACACCATGCACAATATATGAGAAATAATCAATAGGTATTGTTCAAGGGAGGTAATGACTTCCAAAGGTAGCTACAACTTCCAAATGTAAAGGGAGGGATAAACATCCAAGAGGAAGATTCAATCCTCCAATATCAAGATAGGTTTGAATTCTCCATCCTTGCCCCTTACTTCCACCCAAGAATATATGAGAGATAATAAAACTTTACATTAAATTATCACCATCAACCAACCATCACATAGAACCTGATAATGCTTCCTGAGACTTCTTCAATTTCTACAATTCTTCAATTATTGGAATACTATGATCCTATAGACAATATTATTCAATGTGTTCTCTAAAACCTCTCCAAGTTTAACTCCTTGAATCCTCCCCAAAAATAATTTATAGAGAGAATGGTAGACCTTGTTCAATTATGGTTTATTCAGGAGACCTAACCTGTACAATATGCCCCACGCTCAATATTTAACATAAGATTTTGAAACATGCACAAAAGAAACTAGACTCACTACTCTTTCCAATTCAATTTGTCCCACTTCATTTGGATTCTCTATGAAGAAGTTATGACGGTTTTACCTGGAACACCTGTTTATTGACTAGCTTCAGGACTGGTCAAAAACCCTATCTTCCATAGAGTGTATCTCCATAATTATATTGAATCTAGAGATGAAAATTTTACCATAGGTACCTTGATATGTATTCTCAATACCATATCAATTTCACCATATGAATCGTTCTAGAAAAACAAAGTTATAGAGAAAATGGTAAGATGACCTGAAAATAACATACCTTAGAACACATCACCAAAACACTTCATCCTCCCTTGAAATACGGCCTTCTTTACTTATGATTTTCTCTAAAATTAGACTTTTGTATCAAATGAATGTATAATTATATTTATTTATACCATTTATGTCACTTCCTTTTAACATTAGGGCCGACCTGACACTTTCTTATTTGTAATTATGTTCTTTAATTATCTCTAGGGCCTACATGTACTTTCTTCTTCAATTCACTTTGTCCTCAACCATGAGGATCCACATGACATGTCACATGCCACCAAAAACAACATGATGTATACTATCCATCCATGTGTGTTGTATCTGCATGTGCATTTTCCTTCATGTCCAAATACCTTCATCAATATTGCTTTCCAAAACCCATGACTAGGGTTCACATCAATGACAACAACCAATATTCCAACAATACTAGGTGTAGCCAGAAGCAGTCACACTGAAATAGCAGAGACGACACAGTGGAGTCACCACAGTGGATTCGCCAGGTGCAAGTTGCAATCTTCAAAAGGTTCTTAATTTTGATGCACCTTCATAATTAGAAGTTCGTTGTCATTCTACCTAGGGAAAATATTTAATTCGTCATCGGCAATGGCGCCAGAAATGTTAGTACCAGAAGTCACCTCTGGATTCCGAAAGAGGTAAGCTCGATACCCATCAGAATTTTATGTCACAAATTTTTATAAAATGGTCAAATGGGCACAGTCTCAAGAAAATATCATCTTAACTCATAAAACTAGACTGCACAAGCAGGCGAGGTCTTAGTTTAGCTTCAGTCAGTAGGTTGTAGTAAGGGTGAATAGGAGGAATACTTCGGTGAGAAGGATGTAGAGGTCTATCGCAGACATCAAGTCTTCTAGCATCCCAAAGAGGAAAGACTTAAAAAACAAGATCTTCTTGAAATTCAAATCTCAGAGAAACTGAAGGAAATTATAACAGCATTACAATCAAACATTCATCATAATACAGTCACAACAATTCATGTGATCATTCATAATGAATCCTCTCAGTAACAGAGGCAAATAAGTTGGAGTAAGAAAGATGACTTTCATTAAACAAGAAGTCTCAAAAACAAATACATATCCAGAAAACCAGAAGTTTCATTAAAAATTTACAATACGGGAACTTTGCTCTACCATTGACCTGTAACAAAATATCAAAATTGATTATTTATACTCAAAACAACCTGCCAACACTAGGAGTGTGACCTGGCTATAAAAAACAAATATTTGCATATGTATCTTCTTTTGTCGGGTTGCACTTGCACTCCTCTATCAGACGCAAGATCAGATCGGTATGGCTCTGGCAAGGAAATTCGTCCACATGGGTACCACGGGATGATCGCTCTAGAACCTCCATGCCTTCCATTTATGGATTGAGTCGAGGTTTCAACCACCTGCTCAATTTACATTAATTTCTTTTCCTCGGAGAGTGGACGAGATGAAATGCTCAAGGGACGACCACGTTCCTTCTCTCCAAGGCTCGAAATATAGCCTCTTTTTCTCTGGCCCCTCCTCAATGTAACCCAGGTCCATGACCCTATGATAATGACATCTTGACATTTCATGCTTCGATGGTTTTCTTATGGCTCCCCTTCAGATTTCCTGATATCAGAATCGACGAAATCGCTTATCTGACCGACGGTCATATCTGCTTCTCAACCAATGGCTGCAATGCTTCCTCTGGACTTTGAAATAGTCTCTATGCGTGATTGGGGGCCAGATGCTTATCCTAAACCTTACTTTTTTATGACCACGGGCTGTGACCTAGCGCCTATCTCCAAAGGCGTATCGGGATTTCACCTTTCGGGGATTCCTACATGCTAGACTTCATAATTCTGAATCCATGAAATCGTGAAATCTCTGGTCAGGCGCCACATGCTCCTCTAGTTTGGACGGCCCAGTTTGATTTCACGATTTTGCGCTTTGCGACAATTCCTTGTGGCTCAAATCAAAACCCCCAAAATCCAATTCTGTGACATTTCTTAATCCACTGCCAGTTGTCCCCATTGGATCAGATAGCTCCCAAGAATCCTGGGTTTTGGGACTTCGGCATATCGACACATTGGCACATCGATAATTTTGCGCATTCCTCACTTAAATTACCCCGAAGCTCATTTCCTCTAATACTTGGATCAACTGACACTTGTCCCCTTCAATATCAACAACTCATGTTGATTTCAGGTCTTGGGAGTTTGTATCCTCGACGAAACACTTTAACAACATTTCGAACTCCTGATTCCTATCATAATTTTCCATCATTGATCTCTCCCAATGAGATCCACGACCCAGATTTAATCTGTGCTTGACCTTTGATTTCAGGCCCGCTCTGGCGCTACAATTCGTGCAACTTTGACCTTCTGAAAGAACATGAGTCATCGATCAATAATACTGATTGCATCTTTGTCGTTGAAAATTTAAAACTACCTTATACTTGATTTAAGTCCATACCATCCCCCTCTAAGTGTTGTGCTTATGATTATGGTTGTGGTTTCTGTGAACAATTACATGGATGACTGACTGAGGGCTCGGGAAAAAAAATGATTAGTGACAAAGGTAAAGAGAGAAGTGATTAGCTTAGAGAAAGAAAGAAATCTTAGGGCTCAGACTTCTCAGGTAGGACAACACAGAACAAAAGGTCACTCAAACGATTGAGGGAGGATGTAGAGAGAAGTAGAAGCCGAAAGGGAAAAACTTAAGAATGGATCTGAGAAAAGGAGGATAGACAAGAAAAAATACCGACTTAGGTAGAAACCACAAACCCCTAAGGATTTGACAAGTTTATGCGATAACATTTGGCTCCACATGGGATATCATTCTCCCTGTGAGCTACCAAGAACCAATAGTTCCAGTGCCTTAGTTGTTGGGCTATGGAGTCTAGATCAAAACCTTCACAGAAGAAAACAGGGAAATATGTACACTTCCTTACCTAAAAATGAAAACAAACACATGGGCCCCATAAAAGAGATTATTTATGTACAATCCAAGGCTAACTAATTTTTACAAAACACTAGGTGAAAGAAAACTTCCACCATAGCCACCCAGATTGCTCGGTAATATAATTCTTCTCTTCACTGCAAATGATCCACAAAAGGTAAGGGAAGTATGACAGCTAAACGAGAACATGATTTGGAACACCAACCATACCCCTAAGTGATGATAACATGAATAGTATTTCAGGCTCCAGTGATTTTGGAAAACATAGCTCCATATATAACCCCACGAGGTCACACAATTTATAATCAGGAAAGCTCAACTAGAAAGAAATTACCTCTTGCGCTTCCTGGTTCCTCACCCATCGTTCGATGTTCTCAGAGTGTACAGGTGGGTAGAGGATTGATTCGGGTTTATTGATCCCAGGTGATACTTTCTCATTTGCAAGTTCAAGATAGGAGATAAATCATACCTTTAGCTCCTCCATTTCTCCCTTGTCTGCTCTGATGACATATGCTAGCTGAGAGCAATAAGTCTCTTCATGTATATCCATGGATGGCTCTTTCTCTCTATCATGTTGCTCTTGGTAGGAGCTTTCTCTTTCATAAGAAGATTGGTAGCTTATGCTTTCTTCTTATGAATACTCTTTAGGGGTAGGTGAGCGCAGAACTCTTCTATCTTGCAAAGAGAAAAGAGCGATATCTTGATTCTTTTCTTCAACCATTTCTTATTTTAAATTTGAGACAACAAGTGCAATAGGGATGAAAAATAATGAATCCATAGTTATGCCATCATTCGCGCTATCATCAATCACATCTGGAAGGACTTCTTCTTGGGAAATAAAGAGACAGAACTTTTCATTTGTATTTGAAAGATACTCACATTCATCCTCGCTTTCTCTCTCAATCTGATATTTACCAGACTCATCACACGAGGAACACTCTATCATCTGCAGAATGTGGAATGCAAACCTCTTACAACAGTCATAAAAAATAATATGAGCCGGGTAAATCTTCCTGTAATATGAATTAAAAGCATCGTGAAAATCCTTCAAAGAATGGATACTAGAAGCAGGGAGAGATAGACACCATCCAAGAGCATCTTCTTCTGGAGAAAAACAGAACATCTTGATCTAGACATCCTCATGAAAGAAGCCATGTTCAAGCATGTATGCATGAAATTTTAGTAAGTGCTCACTGGGATGGTCATGCTTGCTTCCTTTAAATCTTGGAAGATAATAATCCCATTCTTTTATAGCCAGCACTGGATGTGGATAACCATATATGGTTGCGAAATTGAAAGGGTAAAACTTCTAAACCAAGATAGCTGAGATATGTGTCTCCTCCTTTTCTCCTCCATGGCTTTCCCCAGGATTAGTTTTACAATCACTATAATCAGGAACCATGAAAGAGCTCTGTGTTTCGTCATCCTCGCTGGGATATTTGTCAAAATATGTTTTTTCTTGGTCGGTATCCAACATCACTTATTCATCATAAGAAGGCCTTCCAAAAACCTCTGTTTCAAAGACCGGAATATCCTATGCATCTTCTTCGTAAGAGAGGCGAGAAAAATCTTCCTCCAATCCTTCCATCCTTGCAAAAAGAGATTTTACCATCTCCATCAACTCCTCTGAGGTATATCCTTCATTTTCAAGGCTTTCATCCTCATATCTTTCATCCTCGCAGCTTTCATTTGAAACAATCATACCTTGAACACAGTCTTTATATTCTTCATAACAATTATAAAAAAATAACTTGGAAGAATAAAATTGTTGACAGTGTCTATTGAAAGTTGCATGAAACTCTCTCAGGGAGGGGATGCTAGCAGGGGGAAAGGATTGAAACCACTCACGAGCATCCCCATCTAATGCGAACATGAAGATGTTCATTAATACATCCTCATGATGTATCTCCCACTGATGCATGAGGTCATGAAACTCACGAAGATTCTCGGTAGGATTGTCATCTCCGTGTCTTCTAAATATAGGAAAATAATCACCCCATTCATCCACAGTAGGGACAAAATTAGGAAAACAAGGAACAATAGAAAAATTAAAAGGAGCAAACCTTCGAGCCAGGATTTTTTCCATATCGAACCAGTGGAGTCATCAATCGATCCTTTAACCATGGAGTCGTCAAGTGAATGATATGCAGAATGAGTGTGTATAGTCTTTTTCCACCATCAAAGACCATCTTTGATCGTTGTGTTCTCCCAAGGGCTACCAGGTGTAGCCAGAAGAAGTCACACTGAATAGAACCTAGGTTTGGGGATATTTTGTGTGGACGGTGGATAGCCAGTGGGATGGATCTCCTTATGGACTCATAGCCTCATCTTGGGGGTGGCTTGTTCATGAGAGAAAATGATCAACAATGCCTATGGATAGGAATTTCGTCCTTTGTTTGTATCAAGTTGGTTAATCATTAACATATAAGTGGTTCTATTTGTTGGATTACTAAGAGGGGGGGGTGAATTAGTAATGAGAAATTATACCAATTTTAACCATAGTATATATTCTTTATATTTACCAACAATATTCAACAGTTTATCATTAATGTATCATATATGAATGCATCCATTCATATATATCATAAGCATGTAAACATAAGAAGCATCACATCAACATCACATCAAGAACACAATACACGAGTATTTTCCTGGAAACCTAAATGGGAGAAAACCATGGAATGATTTCTTATATATATCAAGAATTCATTCATAGGAAGCACCAACTTCCAAATTCTCCAGCTGCAATTGGAAGGAGGGTCCAACCCCATATTCTTAGTCTCCAACCTGAAGGAATCTACAACTCCCTGAATTCTCTGGATCCAACCAGAATGAGGATAGAACCCCCTGAGTTCTCTCACTCCAACCAAAAGGTGGCTCCAACCACCTAATTCTTAGGCTCCAACCTGGAGGAATCCCCAACTCCCTGATTCTATAGCTCCAACCAGAAGGTTTCTACAACCCCCTTTCCTTTCCCCATATTGTCTCCCTGAATTATAAGTGTAGACCAACTGTCACAAAATCTGCCACTATCACTGCCACAAACTTTGTCACTGTCACAAACTTTGTCACTGTCAATGCCACTATCACTGTCACTATCACTGTCATTATCACTGTCACTGTCACTGTCACTGTCACTATCATTGTCACTATCACATCAACCTGTAACCTGTCAAGCTGTCACTGTATCCAACCTATCACTGATCAACCTATCCAACTTGTCACTATATACAGCCTGTCATTGATCAACCTGTCCAACCTATCACTGTATCCAACTTGTCACTGATCAACATGTCCAACCTGTCACTATATCCAACCTCTCACTGATAAACCTGTCTGACCTGTCACTATCACCGATAATCAACCAGATCCTATCACATGGATCATATAACAAGGAAACCTCTCAAATAGATGTCCAACGTCGCCAACACATGCCTCTACCAAGCATGTACCAAGATCACCAACATGCCATCACAAGGTATGTGTCTCAAGTATGTACCAAACCATCAACCTATACCATACCAAGTATCAATCATGTACCACAACCTATACCAAGTGCATCAACCATGCATCAACCATCCACTTCAACTTGTACCAAATCGTGCATCAACCATGCACCTCAACAATGTACATCAGCACATGTACCATACCAGGTGCCAACCGACAACCATGCACATCAACCATATACTATATCATACATATCAATCATGTACAACAACCATGTACAACAACCATGTACAACAACCATGTACATCAACCATGTATATCAACCATGTATATTAACCATGTACATCAACACCATACCATATACCATGTATCAACAATGTTCCATAACAAGTGTCTCAACCATATACCAATAATATGTGCCAAATGTGTATCAAGATCATCAACAAGTGCCTCTATCAATGTACCAATCATATATCAAGACCACTAAATAAATCCTCTCACATTGCACCATAAGATATACCAATAAATCTCAAATATGCACCAACAATATACTTCAACAAAAATGACCCAATCCACACACTAAGGTTCGTACCATGCACTTATGATATGCCTCAAGATTATACTTCAAAACTAAACCATGTAACATCATCATACCCCCTTCAACATAAACATATACTCATACTTGTAGCTTTGTGACTAACCTGGAACATCATACCTCAGTTATCCATACCTTTCTCAACTTATGTTGCATGTTACCACCCTTTTTCCCAAACTTATCAGTGCCTCTTTTGTTGCACACTAGCTTACCCGCAAGGATCTCTCACTTGACGAGTATAGTGAAACCGATGAGGATGACCCAAATTAGGGTTTCCTCATATTTTTTATCTCTCCAATGAAATCTCGATAATTTCACACTTCCTTTCCTTTGCTACCTCAGAAAATTCTCATCGTAAACCAATAAACCAAAAACACTAGACCATAACAGTCACAAGAAAGATAATCAATGAATAAGTGTGTGAGTGTGCTTGTGAATGACTCCTTGAGGGTTATTTATAAATTTTCTAGGTAAATTCTTTCCTTAATTTAGGGCTTCTAGAGATGACTTGTTACAACCACTTTACCATTTTACTCATTGACTTGTAACCAACTAGGGTTTCTTGACCATTCTTTGGGGTTTCCAACTTTACAAGGCCATATCTCCCTAACCATGAGGAACCACATGGTGTTCCACATATCACTGGAAATGGAATGACATGTACCATCCATTTATGAAAGTCTTACCTGCAATTTCATTGTCCTTCATGTAGTTATTCCTCAATCAAATTTGCATCCCATAACCACACCTATGGGGCTGCATGTAGACTACATCAAATGCACCCAACTAAATCATCATCAATCTCTATCATACAGATGATAACCAAATGTCCAATGATATCGTCCACATCTCTATGGCTTATGGACTTCTCCAAGGGTTGACATAAATCTCTAAGGGTTGACATCACTCTCCAAGGGTTGACATCAATGAAAACCAACTGTCCAAACCAACTGTCCAACACTGCTACGTTCTTATGTTAAATTTTGATGCGTAAATGGTTTATATGAATGATATGTGTTTGTTGTTTGCTTGAACAATTGTGTTCATGTTTAATATATGTTGTTAGATACATTTAGAACTGTAGTATCAATCCAATGGTAAAATATATTTGTGATGTATGGATGGTAAGCTACAGGAAAATATTTAGTTGAAATATATTAATTTTAATGAGTTTCCACACATAATGTTTCTCAACAGGAGGTTGGGTCTGTTACATTATGATATTAGACGGTCTGGTTCAAACAACGGGCTTGGATGGGCTCGACCTAGTGTGAATTGGTGAAATTCATTGTTTCATATTTTGTCTTTGAATGATTGGGGAAAAAAAGAGAATAATAGAGATAAATCCACAATTTCATGAGTGAAATATGGGTTTAAATGAATCCAAACTATTTAGGAGGTTGCATGGCGCTAAGCGGTAAATTTGCAGATCAAAATTTGACCTATAATGGTTGAAATTCGAGTTTTAATGGTCACATGTAGAGTTGCAGGCAGTTTGGTGAATCAACTGTCAAGATCGCCTTTGATCTCAAGATCAATGATCGATATTTTCCTTGATAAAACTAAAAAATATTAAAGGTTTAGTTGTTTGGAAGGTTAATCAAATCAACGACCGAGATTCAATTTCAGCGTTTGAAAGTTGAAGGAGATCGATGATCCAGATTCTCCTGGACTATGATCAAAATTTTATAGGTGTGAGGTTTGATAGCAGAATCCACCAACTATCGATAGCTAGATGGGTGAGTTTGGAGAAGTGTTGGAAATTTTCCAAGAGAAACGTCGATGGTCGAGGGTCGATGGACAGAAGTTAGCATAGTTGGACGAAGTTGATACAATCAATGACCATGATTGATTTCAATGGTTTTTGAAAGGGAGGATATCGAAGACTTATATTTGTCAGGGTTTTTGGTCAAGATTTGGCTAAGTGTGGAAAATTTCCGAGATAAATCACCGACGGTCGATGGTTGAATCAACCAAAATGACGAAGAGTTTGGTTTAGCCAAAGGAAATCCATGACCATCGATTGTCAACGTTCGGTGTCGACCGAATCCTCTGAAGTATTTTCAATCGTCGATGAAAATTTTCGATTGTTGATGGGTCGATGGTTGGACATCGGCTGATTTGGTGATGTGTTTCAAATTAAGCAAGACAAGTTGTAGATGACCAATGCACCGATGGTTGGGCATCGGCCAAATTCAACAAAGTGTTTGGGTCGTCCAAGAGAAGTAGTTGATCATCAATGAATGGAAAGTGGATGATGATGTCATCATCCATGTGGCATTCCATGTCAGTATCCACATGTCATGCCACATCACCCAATTGGACACCTCAAGATGATGTGCCATGCCATGTTAGCACCCATGTGTCATGCCACATCATCAGTTTCCATGCCAGCCAACAGAAGTAGTTGATGGTCGATGGTCAGGCCGGCCAATTTGGGAATTGTTTTCGACATTCGTCATGGATTGTTGATGTTCGATGGGCCTATGGTTAGGAATCGACCAAATCAATGAGGATTTTTCATTCACCAATAAAAATTATCGAAGATCGACGATCAGGTCTACTGGTTTGGAGTTATGTGCGAATCAGATGTCGGGAAATTGGGTTGATGGTCGACGGCCGCGTCGGGAGATTAGGGAAGGCGTTGTGTGTGTCAAGAGGAAAGTGTCGATCATCGATGGTCTATAGATTCAAATCAAGTGTTTTTATTTCTCCTTATTTAAGCTCAACGACTAAGAGTTAAAGGTTTTTATGGTTGTAAAACAATCAGTTTTATGCAATTTTTTGTGGTTTTTGAGGGTCATTAACTTGTGGGGCATTTTTGAGGCCCTAAATGACGCTTTTAACTAGTCAAAACCCACAAGAACAGATTGTACCAAGGTGCACTTTGAATTTGTAGCTCAAATAAGATAACTTAGAGAGATATATCCAATGAGCTAAATGGTTTGCAAAACAGAGCTCGTATGAGAAAGTTAAAGCCAAAACAGTGAGGGTAAAAGTTTGGCATAGTTTTGGTTCTAGAGGGCATAACTCATTGCTCAGAATCCGTTTGGGGCACAAAGGAAGACGATGGAAATATTATGACCCATAAAATCTATAGGTGGAGTCATATTTGGGTTATGGGTACCTGAAAATGCACAAGAAGAGATATAAGACACCTATATCATGTACGGATAAATTGAGTAAAACAACCTAAACTTCTCTAGACCATAACTTTAAGCTCGGAGCTCATATTTGAGAAAACAAATATTCGTTGAAAAGGTATTGAGGAGTAGAAGACATATTACAACCCATAATTTTAAATTGGGTGTTATATTTTCTCAGAAGTAATAAAAGAGTTTGTTGTAGCGACAAGAAAGTGGAACTGCAACATGTGGATATTGTAACATTTCACTTGGAACTCAAATTGAGGCATGAGTACAATCACTGAAGAGATGTTTCAAAGAGGAATGCATTGGAAAAATAATTTTTTTTATTTGATGCATTGTGTCCTTCATAAATTGGGATAAAAATGACCTATAGCATTAACTGACAAATTTATATACTATGCATTGATCTAACAAAAATGGTTGCTCGCACATGGTGCAGAATTAAAGGTATAACCAGATAAATCCAAGCCTAGGATTGAATATCAGAGTAATGGAAACATGGAAGAGCTTGTATAAGTTGGTTGAGGTAATAAATAGCTATAGGACAAGTAACAAAAAGTGGAATTGGATTCCAAGAGCCATGCAATTACTTGATGTGAAGATTTTTTCCAGATAGTGTCAAAGTTTGGAGAAACCTTCCCAAATGATAGAGGTGAGTGCCAAAGGTGGTTTTTGTGTAAGGAAGAGTGTATATTATTAGGATAGTACCTATTCATAATCCTAGAGGCACACTTGAAGTGCAATATTTTTGACACATAAACAAAGGCTAAGCTTACTAACCAAGCATTGTTATTAAGCAGAAGAGCACTCTGCAGAGAGTATTGTGTGAAAAGTCTTTATAGAAAGAGGAAAAGATTCCACAATTGAGGATTATGGTCTATTATATATTAATTCCATGGTCTATAGGATAGGAAAAAAAGTCTATCTTGTATATTTGGATGAAGCATCAAAGAGTTTCAAAGGAAGTGCAAGGTTGCAGGACATGTGATGAAAGGTTGAAAAGGGACTAAATAAAAGCAAAGGAATATTATTATTCATATTCTATGGAGCCAGAATAGTTTAAAAGGTAAAATTAATAGATATTCTCATAATAAAGAATGAATCCAATAAGTAATAAATTTCATTACATACACAAGGAGTTAAGAAAAACTTTGTAGCCTTGAATGTAGGAATATAATGAAGGCTACAAAGGTTTCCACAAGAGAAGGAAAAAGGACATCATGATATGAGGTGTGACTCATGGGTGGATGAGTCATATCTATATGAAATCATAGGAATGCATGAAGAAGGTATTTTCAGATATGATTTAGCAATTGTTGTCTAAAATTATCCAAAGAAAGAAAGTTGTCTATATTATCTGAGTGTGCAACAAAAGAAGGGTACAGGTGCAAATTGTGGAGTGTAGCATTCCATTTGGAGAAGAGTGGTCTTGATTGTTCAAGCATTGCTTCAAAATGAATCACTTAATGAAGTGAATAAATATATTTAAAATTGAGCAAATCCATGGATTGAAAAGAGTATTGGGAAAATGACATTAAAGAACATTTCAAAATATTGAAATGTCAATCAATGATAATGGTGCTTCAAGACCAGTTTGTTCAAGGAAATGGGGAATGTAAATATTCAGGTAGAGTAGTGCATTTTACAACACTATGAATATTGATAATTATAGCCAAAATTTGTTGGGATGGGATTCTTTGCATAAAATTAGTTGTGAGATGACAACACTAGTGGATCTAGTGGTTATGAATACAGACTGGCCAAGTGAGTCTTGGATAGCAGGTGTAGAATAGGGGGGGTAGTGGTGCACAATTGAGTAGAATGGCAGTGCACAAGGAAGTGAGGTTCTATAGGAATTCAGGGACAACCATCGACAACAAAAATCAAATAATTAATTAAATCTGAAATAGATATGCATTGGGGTGCATGTGCATAAAATAGGCATGAAAGATCAAATGATTGGTAAATATTGATGTGCATTTGTGCATGTTGACATGCTTGAACATATTGGTGGCATGATTATAGACTAAGAGTAGTCTTTTGATATATATATATATATATATATATATATATATATATATATATATATATATATATATATATATATATATAGATAGATATAGATATAGATATATATAGATATATATATATATATATATATGAAATAATGATGCTACGATATTTGAATAAAACTAATGATGGATTGTGTATCCAGGAAATATGATTATAGCATGATGATATTGTTTCTTATGGTATCCATCCATACGAATACAAAAAGAGGATGGTGGGAATGTTGATCAAGAGATTGGAAAAAGGAGTCGGTGAGCTTCTACAAAATATTACTTGATCAGGTAGCATCATGTAAATTGATGATAACCATACAGGTATGAATGTGAGGTTGATATGACGTATAACTACTGAAGGGAATTGAGGTAACAATTTCCTCAGTTGAATCTCAATATTTGAATTGATGTAAAGGAAGGAGGCCTTGAGTGTGCAAATAATATTTGTTGATTGAATTCATTTACGGAAAATTAATTTCATATTATGTTATGTTGGTTATGAGGTCATAAGTGAGTTAAGTTAGGAGACATTACTCCTATTGTAGCGATGAATTCCATTAGGGATGGTCATGTGTGAGGTCATGATGAGAATGGATATGGAAAGGCTATGGTTTCATCCAAGTGCAGAATGGTTTTCCCCTATGTAACTGAGGTTTGGACTACAACCCTTTTTCCTACACTAAATAGCGCTAAGGGATGATGTTCCTAGTGTTGTGTATGGGTTGAAGAGGAAGGTATCCAAAGGATTGAATGGGCTGTGGGGAAGATTTTGGATGAGGTATCAAGGCATGAGCCATACCGTTGAACTCACATGGTGGAATACATGACATGAACAGATGGTATTCCAGAGTTGATGCAGGGATTCATTATGTGGATGTGGCCATGATTATTGACACATTGGTTTTATTATTAGTAAAGTTTGATT